>JAASFJ010001044.1:0-12498 GCA_023333755.1 Globisporangium uncinulatum
AGGAATATAATCGAACCTACCAGGAGCTACCGGGTACACGCTGTGCCTTTTGAAGCGAGTCGCTTCAAGCGACACACACACGGATATTTTGGTAACAGTATTTATAAATTGACAGCGCAGCAAGCGATGCGATGGTGACCAGCTCCACTTTAAAGGAGCGATCGCGGAAGTCCGCGTGTGGAGTATCGCATGCACGTCCGAGCAGATCCGACGTGACTACCAACGGAGCGTTCCGTTCAAGACTGGCGTGGCTTCTGTGGGCGAGCCGAGCTCGAGACGCCCTGTCGCACTGCTTGCTCTCTTGCACTTGAACGAACGCAAAGGACTGTCGTGTGCCGACAGCGCGTCAGACCTTGTAAGCGACAGCACGCTGGACGCTGACTGCCCCGTCGACAGTGCGCACATCGTGTCGAGCCACTAGGTGCCGATGAACGTCCCTGTCGCGACGAGTCCTGCGATCGACGCATTGAACAGCGTTGAATGGACGCGTGTGGCGAACGGCGTCGTCGCGTTCCAGCGCAAGCTCTGCTCGCTCGTCCGCGAGAAGTACCAGGCAGCTGTCGCGTCGTCGCGGCTCGTGTGCCAGTACGCAGAACAGCAGGCATCGCAGCGATGGACGAGCGCTTCCAGCGACGACGACAGCGCTGACGGTGACGAGAGTGACAATGACGACGCGCTGGTTCAACTCGGTGGTGGCTGTAACAGCAACAGCGATGCGACGAACCCGTTCGAATGCCTCGACCGAACTCCCGACAGCTCGTGCGCGATTGGAGCGTCTCGACTGACCACCAGATCCTCTTGCGCAAGCAGACGACGAAGTGCGCGTGGATTGTCTTCCGGTTCCTCGCGACGATCGGTGTCGGCGGTGGCTACGAGCGCCGGGAACACGAAACGCGAGCTCTCGCCGAGTCTGCAAAGCTGAAGCACAAGCAGAAGCTTCAGCGATGCGACGGAACCACCAGCAGCGCCAAGGTCGGGTCGCCCATGCACCAGCGCCTTGGTGCCAAGTGCGACGCGGCCCGTGCGGCGGCACGACTGAGCTTTGAAGAAGACGAGCAGCACGCGCGGTCGATCGAGGCAGTGAGCGACGCAGCGAAGAGCGCGGCAAAGAACCGCGAGCTCGAAGAGCCCGTACTCCAGATGCTCTGGTTCTCGCAAGAGTTCCACCGCAAGGTATTGGACGCTGGGGAAGAACGGCTGCGAGTGGCAGTGATCAGTGGTGGCGGGAGTGGGAGTCCGACGTCATTGTCGGACACGATCCTGTCGGCTGTCGGCGGTCCGCGCCAGTTTGTCAACCTGCTTAAACTCGTCACGGCGTCCGAGATGGTGTTCTCACGCGAGCGGAGCTGGACGACGAGGAAGAAGGTGATGCGGACGAACGCGAGCACGGGGTTCAAGAAGCGAAGCTCCAGCGCTCTTGGAACGTCTCGTGCTCTTGGAGACTGATCGCGTTGTCGACGTTGAGCTCACCAAAGTCGACGCACAGCTCGGTCCAAAAGAACTCGTTCACGTCGTCGTAGTTTCTCATGTTCTTGTGGTCTGGGTAGCGCTGTTTGCAGGCCTTCGTCACAGCCGGCCGCATCTTGGCGACCACGAGAGGGAGAGCGGCGCACAATGCGGCGCAAGAACGTACGTCCCTTCCGGCACGCTCGGGAGGCGCTTGACAATGTCGAGTTTCGCCGCGAGTGAGCGGTATAGGAAGCAGAGGGAGGCACTCGGGCAGGAAGCGCAGGTTCACGCTCTCGCCCCACACGAGGAGAAAGAGCGCGAGCTGTCGTGCGGCTGCGTCTGTGTGAGTGCTCGCGTTCGCTAAGTGCGCTGCGTGTAAGAAGCGGCACCAGCGCGCGTACTAGTAGTTGCGAAAGAACTTGGCGTGGAACTGGCGGAGCGAGTCGGTCGTGTCGCGACTGTCGCTGTCGCGGCTGTCGTTCTGCGCCCCGAGCCTAAATGAGCACCCAGACCTCAAAGTAAGTGCTCCTTTTGGTTGCGCACGTTGGTTGCCCTCCTAGCAGCCGAATTTGCTCTGCAGCAGCTCAACCGCGCCGCTGCTGTTGCTGTTGTTGGTGGTGGCTGCGCAGGCGTCGCGTTCGTGGCCTTGCGTTGCGACACCTGCTCTTCGACCGCCTGGTAGTTCGACTGCGCGCAAGAATGAGCGAGCGAGTGGTCATTGGTGGGAGGCTTCTGAGGCGCTCAGGAGCTGAACTTGTGCATCTTCACGGTGCGAGCAAAGACGGACAGAAAGTGTGGCACCACAACGCAAGACCTTCATTCTGTGACTCTCCTCACCCCTCGTTCTCCCTGTCAAGACTGCTTCTTCGGATGTCGACCAGCTCGTCCCTTGTCGCGGTCGTGGAGGAACGTACTCCACACGACCACGACAACAGACGACTGACTGTCCATCCTCATACCAGCCAACCACCCCACGTAGTCGCAGTCGCTTAGCGGTGGTAGTCAGAGTAACTGCGCGTCATGCGGTCGTCATGGCCGCCAGGTGGACCGTCTGGGACGCGGCCGTAGCCACGTTCGTAATAGTCGCGACGTGGCGAGCGCTCACGGCGGGTGTCAGCTCCTCCTCGGTAGTCGTTGGTGTAGTCACGTCGGTAGTCAGCGCTGCTGGTGTTGTTCGCAGTCGCAGTGGGGGCGCCGCTGGTGCTGCCGCTGCGGTAGTATGACTCGTACCGATCGCCACCACCGCCGCCACCGCTGGCGCTCGCACCACCACCACCGCCACCAGCGCTCGACGTGTAGTAGCCGCGGGCCGCGTACCGGTCGTCGCGGCGTTCGTCACGCCGGGAGTCGTGGCCGCGTCTACGATCGCGCGATCGGTCTCGCGAGCGCGAGCGGCGGCGGTCGTAGCTGTTGGGTGCCGGCTGTGGCGCCGACGGTAGTTCGTGGCGTCCCCAGTCGCCGGCCGGCCGCATCGACGGTCCGTCGTGCTCTCGGCTGCGGCGGCCGACCGGCTGCTGCCTCCCAGGCGACGCCGAGCGGCGAGATGGCGGGCCACGTTTGTAGTCGTCAGCCATGCGACGTTGCGGCGGCGGTGCGTCGTCAAACTGGCCCTTGCGGGGTGACGGCATGGCTGGTGGCGGACCTGCGTTGCGTGGTGGCCCTACGTTGCGTGGTGGCCCTGGTGGGTAAGAAGGGGCTGCTGCCGCCACCGCCGCTGGTGCGCCGCCGCCCTTTGTCATCCATGCCGGCAGCGTATTTGCGCGTCCGCGTCCACGCCCCGCCATTGTTCGCTCTCCTTACGCGTTGGGAGCGCTTGTGCTGGAGCGCTGCGTACGTGTTGGCGAGGCGGCAAAAAGTGAGAGTGTGTGTGGGGAGGTCTGATGGCGGTCGGATCGCATCTGTCAAATGGCAGTGTCATCTTGCTGATTATATACGACAGTCGAATGGATACCAAGCAAATGTAATTGGCCGGTTCTGAACTTAGAATTCCAGTGGACTACCACATACTACATTCAAATCTAAACAGGTCAATACAGTGGACTGGATTGATCAGTTGCTCGCTGGCGAGCCATTCGCGAAAAGCAGCACGACATCACCACGAGCAACACGCGACAGTAGACGAGCATGTCGGGCAGCGGCCGCAAGACCGCGTACCGCAAGGGCGTGACCGACAAAGTGCTGTACGACGCGCCAGAGCCCAAGGAGAGCGAGCAGATCGTGCGCGTCGTTGGGCTGCGTGGCGGCAACCTCTTCGAGGTGGCGGACGCGGTCGGCACCCACTCGCTCACGCTCCTGCCGGCCAAGTTCCGCAAGCTCATCTGGATCAAGCGCGGTGCGTGTGTAATCATGTGTCGTGTAGCAATAGTGCGTTGCGTCTCATACGAGCGATGCATGATACGCGCAGGCGACTTCCTCATTGTGGCGTCGAGTGACGAGGCGGTGACTGGGAAGAAGAAGAAGAAGACGGCGGTCTCGTCCAATGTTGAGCACATTCTGTACAAGGACCAGATCAAACACCTCAAGAGCGCCAACCTCTGGTGCGTGGTGGGTATAAGACGGCAGTGTGAAAGTTAGTTAGTGCTCATTGCGGGTCGTGGCTGTTGTAGGCCGGAAGCGTTCGTGAAGCAGGAGGAAACGAGTGCAACAGCTGACGACGGCGACGAGAAGGAGGCGTCAGCTGTAGAAACGCCCGTCGCAAGAGCGGACGCACAGGCGCCGAAGAGCAGCAGCGGCATCACGATGCTCGACATGAGCTTCGCTGACCTGAACGTGAACCGCAACCGCCGGCAAAACATGTTTGCTGCGGACGAGGCCGAGAACGAAGAGGACAGCGAGTGACGGACGGACGACTGGTCAGTGCTCTTTAGCTGCAAACTAGAAGCTCACACGCAATCGCAACAGAGTGACGCAAGCAATCGCGTGTGAGTGTACAATGAAAGAGGGTGTGACCTCCTCGATGCCTTTCAGTGGCTATTGTTAGGCTCACATAATAGAACAGCTCTGTCCGTCGGCTGTTGGCTACAGACACGTGAGTGGTCAGCGATGCTGCGCCGACGAAGTGCGGCGTACGAGGCACCGGCTGGGATTCTCGAGCCTGCGACGCCCGCTCGTCACGACGCCAAGGTGTCGTCTGTCTACTACTGAGTACTGTTACAAGAGCCAATCTAAGGGCTCGTCCTGACGCTACTCACTGCCGTGTGCGCGTGTCTGTGAATGGATCGTACGCTCTCATTAGAGTTCGTTCCTGGACTTGCGGATCGACATGTGCACTCGCGCGTCTGGTGCACGGCCGAGCGCTCTTGTCAGCAGCAAAGCGCTGGCGGCCGCCGCATCGCCGTCCCACTTGCAGCACGCACTTCGGTATGTTGGAAGCTGACTCAATGCATCGTTCGCTGTGTGACTCCAGCTCTTACGTTCATCTCCTTGCTCGCCGTTTCTCCCCACTCACGATAGCCGGTGCCAGTCCGCGTCGATGATCCGCAAGAAGCTCCTCCACGCTGTCGAGCAGAGCAGCTCGCAGATGACTCACGACCAACTCGCACTCTTGCGCAGCATCGCGGCCGCCAAGCCGACTCCGAAAGCATTGCTCAGTCGGCAGCTGGCGTCGTCCAGTGCCATGACGACAGCGTACTCGGCGGCCGACAGCCGTCTATCGAGCGCAGCAGGCGTGTCGCTCCCACCCAAGCACCGCCATTCAGACACGTTCGCGTCATCGACACCGACAAGAGCGTCGAGTCTCCAGGTAACGCCCACGGAGGCTGGTGGTGGGCAGCGGTCGCAGCAGCGAGCAAAGATCCTCGGAGGCTTCAAGTCGGGCAGTGCACAGCTCGAGGTGGAGCTCGTGGAGCGGCTGAACGAGATCGACCGCTCCAAGGTTCGTTTGGTTAAGGGGTGGTCGCTCTCACAAAGTACTCATGGGCTGTTTGGTGCTGTCTGCTGTTCTGAAGCTGAACGAGAAGGCGGCGTCTCGATTCCGCGCGTGCCAGAGAGCGCTGGATGCCGTGATCCTCCAAGACGAGGTTTGTCGGCAGGCGTGCTCCATGCTGCAGCAGTTCTGCGTCATAGTCAACTGATACCTAGCTTACGGAGCCTCCAACCGCTTGCTTGAAAGCCCTACGGCCGCCTCTTGGCCAAGATCCGAGGCGAAGTCAACGCGTACGTCGACTATGTGAGTCGGAACAACCGGACTGATGACTGCGCATGTGGCGGACGAGCTCTGAGTAACCAGAGCAGCGGCGACTTCGACTTTGGTGAGCGGAAGCAGATGTCTTGTGGGGTTGGCTCGGTGTGGTCCCCCAGTTCGCTCATCCCATCGCTCACACATGAACGCGTCGTGGACTTAGAGAACGCGCTCGTCCGACAGGAGAACCAGTCGCTCAAGAAGACGTGCGCAGCATTGCAGCGAGAGGTCCAAGTGCTTCAGCACTCGCTCCAGTTCGCCACTAGCCTACCAGAGAATGCCAAGCCAGGCGGTTTAGCGTTGGCTCCCGAGTTGGAGCAGGACGATGAACTCTTCCTGTCCGGTGGTGCTTCGGTGGCAAAGGGTAGTCAAGTGGCTGACTGGCTGGCTGATTCACCTTAGCACCTGACACACAAACGCACATGTTCACCATGTTGCTACTGCTGTACCACTTCTTTCTTTCAAGACGAGCTGAGCGAGATCCCGTTGCTGTCTCCAGTCTCGCTGCGCTCCCAAGCACCGCGTCGACCGCCAGAGATCCCAGCGCTCAACCTCGCCGCACTCGCACTGTACTCGGACGAGGTGGGATGGGATGTACTGCGTGGAGCGTGCTTCGTGCTGCCTTCAAGACTCGAGAAGGCTGACGATTCATTCCTCCCCACCCACCACACACACACATCGTGGACGACTAACCTGCTCTCCAGCTCGACAGCGAAGACGACGACGACGACGATGACGATGACGATGACGGTGACAACGAGATCTAACAGATTCAAAGGGGCTCGCTCTCGCACTGCTCGCGGACCTGTTGCTTCTGTTGCCTCGCCATTGCTGCTGCTTTCATCACGTAGTAGCTTACAATCAACTCGAGCGCGAGAGCACTCACTCGCACGGGTGTCAGCGCTGGTGTCGCTCACGCTCGAGAAACGCCTGCATCACGTCCTTGAACAGCTCCTGCTGCTGGCGCTGCTGCTGGAGCGACTCGCGCGTGAGCACCTCCATGTGCTCGAGGGCCGACACGATCCGGTGCATCGTGTAGATGAACATGAGCAAGCAGCACAGACTCGCGACCTGGAGCGCAAACTTGAGCGAGTTTACGTCGATTGGTGTCGCTGGCGGTGGCCGCTGGGATGGCGAACCAGCGACGCGGTCGCGAACGACAGTGGCGTCCATCACCACACGCGGAGGACTCGCAGGCGTCCGCGTCTTTGCGTCGCCAGCAACAGTCGCTCTAGTCGCTGTGTGGTGATCTATGGCAGGTGTTGCTCGTGCTGGTGATGGCGCAACAGAACCAGCAACATCTGGAGGTGGCGTTGGCAGCGTCGCCGTGGCAACGAACCGACTGCTTCTCGCTGTCCTGACCGCCGCAGCGAGCCACGCTTTCGCATTCTCTCGCGCCTCAGTCACTGTCGTGTTCTCAATCTACAAAGCCATCCACACACACAACATTGTTAAGCAGCTACGTGCACACACGCACGAAACGACAAGCGACAGCCAACGTACCTGCTTCTTTAGCCACGTGCTCTTGATCCAACTGACGCGGATCCCGACTTGCACGCGGCACTCGCCGTCGTTCGGGGTCGCGCTGAACACCCACCGATTCTCGGCGCGAAAGTAGTCGCAGTATGGGACGTCCGTCACCGTCGTGCTGCTGCTCACGATGAGCCGGACGCCAGGGTCGAGCGCGTACCGCTGCTCTTGCGTCGTCGGGATCGTGCTCGGACCGACCAAGTACTTCTTGTTGTGCACATAGTAGACACGGCGCGAGCCGTCGAAGACCTCGGGGGTCGACGTGAGCGTGAACGTGGCTGGCGACTTGCTCCACTCGGGCACGCTCACACCCGTCTCGCCGACTTCCTGGAGGAACTCGAGGAAGAACGCAGTCGACTCAATCCACAGCTGTGACGACGCAAAGTCCACACTACGGCAACCGAGGGAGAGCGAGAACGAGTGAGCGCTCAACGTCGTGCCAGCCAGTCAACGCAAGCTGTCGGACGCACGCACCTGAACGTCGCCACTTCGTCAACGATGAGTTCGAACTCGTCCAGCATCACGTCTCTCTCTGGGATCCGCCTCGCGATCGCGACAGGAAGCGCCGGTGCAGCAACACGATCACTTGTCGCACTCGCGTGGACAAACTGCGTCGTCTCGACGGGGCTGAGTACGGCGGACTTTGGCGCCTCCAAGGACACGTGTGGCGGGCTTTCCTTGCCACCTGCGGCTTCCATCCCGGCGGTGTCCTGCGTGGGTGGTGCGAGGGCGATCGCCTCGCTCTCGCTTCTCTGCTCGACTGCGTTGCTTGCCATGAGCGCGACAGTGCCCTTCTTGATCGCCTGGAGCTGTTGGAGACACTGGAAGCACTCGTCTCTATATTTACAAGGCGACACCGTCGCAGTCGTCAATGGGCGTCAGTGACAGACCGTTACCGCTTGTTGGAAGACGAGATGACGCACCGAAACACGAACGACGTGAAGAAGACGCGCTCTCCGTTCACAGTCAGCTGCAAACACACACACAGAGCCACACGCATCCAGACACAACGAGCAGCTCAGCTCAGTCGCTCGGACTTGTGTGCATTCACGGTATCGGGCTCCAGCGAGACACACACATGCACACGCACCTCGATTGCATTCGGGACAATGAGCGCAGTGTTCTTCTTCTCGACGTGTGTGATCTCCAAGTACGACGTCACCTGTTGTTCGCATGAGGGTGAGTGAGTACCTCCTCCACTCACCAGCGCCTCAGACCACTTGCACTCGACCCATGAACCACAGCAGCGGCAGACGTACGTAGATGGTGTCTCTCCAGCCAGTGAAGCAAATGTGATCGCGGGTGAGGTACAGCCGGCCATGGTACGGAAAGTTCGACAGGTACAGCGCGCACGAGTAGCTCTCCACCACTTGCTCCGGACTGTCCAACTGCGCAATAGTCAGCACCAGTCAGTCGTTAGCGTCGATCCCCACTCCACACACTCGTGCCCACACCCACACCCACCTGGAACTTCTTCTGAAAGTCCGACATGGCGAGCGGCTGCGTGTCGTTCTCGCTGTTACAGGTGTCAGAAGGAGCGACTCCGTCGCCGTCTCCACTCGTCACCGCCGCCGCAACTCCAGCGACAGCACTGCTCGAGTCTTCCGAGTCGCACGTCGCCACCTGCTCGCAGCTCGTCGCAGCAATCACGTCGAGGTCGAGAGCCAGCACTCGCTTCTTCGTCTTCATTGGCGAGTCCGTGTAGTCGGACGCCTTCGGACTCTGGCGCTGTTTCCGGTCCTCTGGCGACCCAGAGCCCGGAGGAGACCCCACTCTCGAGCAGTAGTAGTCGTTCAGCGCGTCTTTCAGCACGTCGTTGGTGTGGTATGCTGGGACCACCCGTTTGCTCCGCTCGCGCGGCTTGCGATGGCGCTCGACAAACTCTGTGATGTCGCTGTTCGGGTCGATCCGCTCCATGATCGCGGTTGCCTTGAGCGTGACTGACAGTGCACCGGTCAGCATGTGCTCGTACGCCTTCGCAAACGCCATTAGCGAGCTCTTCTTGATCTGGAGGCGGTACTTCTCGTTCTTCATGTACACCGACACGAACACTTCAATGTCCTGTACGAACGAGCCGAAAGAATCTGAGTCATTCCACCAGCGTCTTCACTGAGCGACAGCAAGGGAACGACGGTCCAAACAAGCCACACACATAGACAACGCACCTGGATGTACGTGTCGACCCTGTCTTTCAAACTCGCCTTGCTCTCGGCAACGCGGCTCTGGAGCTCGCGCATCTCGTCGCACACGTGGCGTAGCTTCGACTCGACTCTCCGGTCGCTCAATATGCCGCTGTACTGGTGCAGCAGTGTCGCTGCCTGCTCGGCCGTCATGCTTATTGGGTTGAGTTTCGCAGCCGCAACGACGTTCACAGCCGAGAAGACCGCGATGAAGTCCCGTGTGCGGCCTTCCAGCTTCTGCTGCGCTCGGTGGTGGGCGCTGCACTCGCTGCTCAGTGCTGCGTGCGACTTGGCAAAGTTGTCCTGCGTCGCGTTGCGCGCGTTCTCGTACTGCTGGCGCATCGTCGACAGGCTCAGCGACACTGGCTCGGCTAAGAGCGACCGGAACTCCTGTGGTACGCCATGCAACACACGCCACACAATGTCAGCGGGTTGTCACATAGTGCCGGAGCAACGTGACCTGGACAATCTCACTCGCGTACAGTACCTGATGAACGCTCATCAGCAGCTGCACTTGGTCTCTTGCGACTTGCAACCCCGCTTTCATTGACGTGCTCTCGTCTGCAATGTAAAATCCAGCGTGGAGGGACGATGATGACGATGACGACGAGCTAAAGAGATCCGAGCTGCTGTTGCTGGCGGTCCCGTGCTCGTGAATCCGTAGTTGTCTCTGCAGCGACTGCATCACCGCGTCCTCAGCTGCGATCAGCTCAGAGAGCGTGCTCGCGACTACTTTCACCATGTTGTGGCCACGGTCCGACAGCGCTTGGATGTGGAGCATGCGCTTCGAGAAGCCGTTGTTCGCCAAGTCAAAGTCGTCCGCGTCGCTCTCATGCTCGAGCGCCACGAGCTTCCGGAACGCGTCTTCAATGTCGGCTGCATAACGTCACGACATCCACACTCGGTCGCTGTTAGCTTAGCTTTGCAAGACCAACCTAGACATACAAACCAAACCCCAGCTACACACGCCAAGACACCCACCGATCTCGTTGATCGAGAAGACGCTCTCCTTGAGCGTCTCGACGAGCTCGATCGAGTGCTGGTACGTCTTCGCAGACGCCTCCTGCTGGCGAAGCAGCAAGTCCTTGAGGTACTCGACCCGCTGCTCCTCTGTGAGCTGGAACGCGTGCAGGTTCTCCTTGATCTCCCGCTCGTAGATCAGTCGCTGTGCGTTCATAAAGTCCACAGTCTGGAGGTAGCTCTTCTCGGCTGCAATCACGTCTTCGAGGCAGCTCTCGACCTTGCTGCGCTGTCGCTCGACCGAGCTCTTCCCGAGCGACGACGTCGAGTCCCACATCTTGGTCAGCAGTTGACCTGCGCCAGTCGTGAACTTCTCGGCAATCTCACGCGCGCTGTCGTCAGTGGCACTCTCGACTAGCGACAGCGACGACGACGACGATGACGACGCTGGCGCAGACGCAGCCCCGCTGTCGAACGAGTCGGCTTTGAGACGGAGACTCGCAGTGACTTCGGCCGCTTCCGCGCACTTGCGGTCGTACTTTTCCTTCGCCTTCTGCAGTGACGACATCATGTGCTGCTGGGCGTTGCGCACCTTCCGTCCTTCTGTAAACACGACAAAGGACAGGCGACAGGCGACAGACGACAGACGACAGTGTGAGTGAGACTATGGACGCAACGACAGCGACACTGTCGTTCCTGTCGTCACGCGCCACAGGACGTTCCCACCACCACATTCACACACATACACACGCATGCAGACAGAACGAACCTGTGATGAGTCGCTGGACCTGGAGCTCCTGTTGGGACGCGAACGCCTTCACTGCTGTCACAGTCGACAGCTGCATCTTGGCAGCAACCGCCGCTCGCTCGACCGCTGCCTTCTCAAGCGTCTCTTGCACGACTCCCCACGAGCGCGTGAGCTGCGGTGCCCAGTCGTCTCCATGCGCGGATCTGTTATCAACGGCACCAGTATACACATGTACACACGTGTACTGTCCATCATATGCCCATACATACAAACCACCACCACTAGACACAACAGACGACAGACACAATAGCAAACGTACTGTGCCACATGCTGCAGCGCCTTTGCGTACGCCGTCTCCATGGCTGCGCGCTCCTGGACGAACGCCACCACGACGTGGCACGTCTGCACACCGCTCTTGGCCTTGTGGCACACGGCCGGGAACGCCTGGAGTAAGTCGAGCGAGTAGCGGACGGCGTCGTCGCTACCGCTGGAGCTGCCTGCAAGTGGCAGTTCTGATGCAGAACGCTCATTGATGACGGCAGTTACTTCTGGCTGGTGCACGCGTGGTGCTGGTGGAGTACATTGACGCAGAGCGATCAACTCGAGTGTCAATCTTTCGTGTGTGTGTTGTGTGTATCCTGCTGCGGTTGGCAGTGCGCACGAACGTGAGCAGGCTCGTACCTTCAGAAGACGACGCATCTGCGGCAGTGGACGTGGGGGCGGCGGCTGACGTGAAGCCGCGCACGCGCCGCGTGAGTCGCATGGATGGGTCGGGAGCAGTCGCGGAAGGCGGTTGACGTGTTGGCGATGAGTGAAAAAACTGCGGATGATCCATTTCAGCGCTTTGCCATCATTTCGATGAGGACATGATGTGATCTCCAGGAGGAACTGTAGTGCCAGGAACTTGAGGTGAACTGTGGCGACAGCGACAACGACTGCGTCAACGACAGAAAGCGGAGTACTACAGTACAAGTAGAGCTGCTGGTGGTATTGGCGCCAGATCGGTTCGAGGCTTGCGGCGGCTATGGTGCGAGAACGACACCATCGTGTCGCCAATGACTTCATCGGTCGCGCGATCCCCGTTGTGTTGTGACTGTGCGCTCTCGTGCTCGGTGGCAGCGAAGTCCGAGGCGTGGGCTTGATCACCAGGTGATAAATGGGCTCGCGTATGCCGCAGTACTAGTACAAGGATACGAATGTATGACTGTACCACATTTTGCCTTCACCTTCGCGTAATGCTTAGAGACATCGTGAAGCAAAGTCCGATGGTAGAGCACAATCTCACGGTGTTGCCGTGATGGTTGAGCTGTCGATGTTTCAGATGCGGAGCTGGCACTTGAAGCCCGTGTTCAGGTCGTTGTCGAGCGAGTGAGTCGCGAAGTCAGCAACACCAACAACAACCACGACGGCAGTGAGGAAAGCGACAACCAAACCGACGGAGTGGTGCACTG
>JAASFJ010001045.1:0-12497 GCA_023333755.1 Globisporangium uncinulatum
AAACGCGTACTTTGGGATGCTCAAAAACTTTATCTTGGGTGTTTCTCTCTCATACAAACACCAAGTACAGCTCACACAAGAAGAGCGCAACAACACACATCGCCCAAGTTTTTCGATTCAAAACCAGCTCATTTCTGGATTGTAGTGAAGAAATCCAGGTACTCTGCATTTCTGCCATCAACGCCCAGATCAACGATGGTTGCGACGACATCGGGGGCTGCGGCTGTCGGCCCGTCGGACGCTAAGAGCGACCCGAACTGCGTGGAACCGGCGTGCAAGTCCAAGGTGGATATGTTCCGCAGCAGCTTCATGGGCGGCAAGAGCCCTTCAAAAGCCGCACAGGCGACACCGCAGCAGACACCGGTCGATTGTCCGCTTGGTCGCGAAGACCTGGGCTACGCCACATGGGGACTCGTACGTGGACGCGTGGTTGCAATGTGTTGGTGGCATGTTCGCGAGGAGGCGGAGCAGCGCAGCTCCCTCACTGCTGTTGCCTGTTGTATTGAATGTGTGCCTCTAGCTCCACTCCATGGGAGCGTACTTCCCGGACAAACCGTCCGCGGAGCACCAGGAGAAGGCCCGCGTGTTCGTGGAGGCGCTCGCGCTCATGTATCCGTGCGTACACTGCGCTGAAGATTTCCAAAATGAGGTGAAGAAGTCGCCTCCACGGTGCGTGTGTGACCATCGGACGCCATAAAGTGGTGGTGGTTGGCATTTGTACCACCTCGTTATGATGCGACGGCTTGAGCCTGACGGAAGCTGATGAATTGGTATCGTACGCTTTGGTTGAATCGCTCTCAGCGTGGACTCACGGACAAGCTTCTCCCAGTGGCTCTGCGAGCAGCACAACGTCGTGAACAAGAAGATTGGCAAGCCGCTCTTCCCGTGCTCCGTGGAGAAACTCGACGAGCGGTGGCGGACGGGGCGGCCCGCGTGCTGGGGCGACGACGGCGACGCCGACGCCATCCCAGCGTCGCTTGGTCAGGACGAGTAAGAGCGAGCGAGCACGACGTAGTATCGCCAGCAGAGTCCATGTCGCTCACATTTAATCCAAAATGGCTCGATTTCCACCAATCCGTCGTCACTGGACACTTTTTGATTGGCGACCGTTGCAGCCAAGCAATGGTGACCACAAGCAGCACAAGGCGCATTACGCGCTCAGCGCTGCAGCTTCTTGCTGCCGGTGGCCGCCAGAGACAGCCGCAACACCAAAACCAGCAGACGCGCAGCTTTCGCCAGTCGACAGCACTGTTCGCCCGTAAGAACCGGCGCGGCGGTGGCGCGTCGACGCCTCCCACGACCAGCGCAGTCTTCGAGGGCTCTGCGGCGGAGCGCAATGAGGTGCGACTGACGCGTTTCGCAAGCATGTGGAGCGCTCAATAGTGTGCTCACTATAGACCTCGCGTGTTGAGTAGGACGACGAGCGCGAACTCCACCAGTGGTTTGAGCAGATGCAGGAGCAGCAGAAACTGCGCGGCAAACGGAGCCCTGGAGAGCCGTCGTCGCCACCGCAGCAGCAGCGTTTCGGAGCGCTCTCGGAGCCCGACGACGACGACGCGGATAGTGAAGACGACGACGACGAGGAGCAGGACGAAGAGACGCGGGAGTTCTTGAGCGAGGTGGACGAGCTCTTTGCGCTCGAGCCCGAGGCGTTTGAGCGCAAGATGCAAAAGTTCGACAAGCGCCAGTCGAACGTCACGCGCCGCTCAGCGTCCAGTCGCGAAGTGGAGGAGGAGGATGAAGACGACGAAGAGGACGACGACCGGTCGCTCCGTGATGCTGACGATGACGAGGAATACGACGACGACGACGAAGAGTATGAGGCCGACGACGAGGAGGAAATCGAGCGCGCGACAGAGCGCATTGCGACGAAGAAGCTGGTGAAAGTGCTGGACGCGCTGCAGCCTGGGCGTTCCGTTCGGAACGACACGTCGATCACGCCACCAAGTACGTGAAGTTGCTGCGACGTGGCTACTGACCGTTTGTTGTTGGTTGGGATGTAAGATGCGTTCGGGTCGGTTGGTTTCCGCTCCCTGTCCCTGCACTCTCTCACGCATGCGCTCGTGGGTATCTTAGGGGCAAAGAACGCAGCGCCGCTCGAGAAGAAGCCCAAGAAAGTGAACGTCGACCGTGTGTCGTACCGCCAGGAGCGCATCGAGCTGTCGGTCGTCGAGTTTGTCCAGAACCTCATAGTGCAGGACTCGGACTCGCAGTCGGCCGACGTTGTCGCGAACATTGTCGAGGTGCGTGTGTGTGGCTGCTGCTGCCAGTGTCTGTCGTCCGAGACTGACGACGAGCTCACTTGTTGTTGACGTGTGCTGCTCGTCCTGTGGTTGTGCCGTGAAGGCGAGCGTGGCGCCGGACCTTCGTCGAGTCGTGCTCTTGTGGGAGCCGCAGCGTCTCAACTCGGACAACCAAACGATCTCGAAGCGCAAAGTCGCGGGCATTGAGCGCCGCCTCCAGGCCCAGGAGCGGTGGATCCGCGCGCAAGTGACGCGCCACCTGAACCTGAAGGTGCGTCGCACATGGTCAGAGCGCTCATTATGAGCGAGTGGAAACACAGTTTGGGAGGATCGGTTGGCTCACGGTGCGTGGGAGTTTTTGGTGACTGCAGTACTCGCCGAACGTCCAGTTCAAGAAGCGCACGTCCGCCAAGTCGGACGAGGCACGCGCTGCGTTCGACCGCGAGATGACGTGGCTCGATCGCTTCTAGCGGACTGAGCGGTAGTCGGGAAGGCGACAGCTTAGCACGTACTAGGAAGGATCGGAATTTGGTCCCCAGTTTACTCGGACTGTCGTGTTAATCTGCAGTCACTCGTGCACACTAGATCTCATGGGGCGGATGGTGTCCTTCGTTTGCCACTGATGGATACACTGATGGTGGACAACTTGTCATTTCCAACATGGTGCGAATTTCAAGGTTGTCAATTTTTGAGTCCACCCGTTCGAGTATTAATCATGACGCTCGAGGGACTGGAAGCAGCTCCAGTGGAGACCGTCGCAATCGAAGCTTCGCTGCAACAGGTCAAGAGTGGGCAGGAATCGACGCTCAGCAAGCGACAGCGCAAGAAGCAGCAGCGCGCGCAAGAAAAGAAGCGACAGGCGGCGCCTGTGAAGCGGCCGAAGCACGACCACCCGAAGCCCACGCCAGCGGCCGAGTACTCGATCGTGAATGGTACGCCTGCTGCAGTTCTGCAACTCTGACCCCGCATACTACAGTGAGCGATGCTGACGAATGTTGTGCCCTGCCGCTCGTTCCCGGACAGGCTACCGCTTGGTCAAGCCGTACGTGTACGAGTTTCGCACTCACGCGAAGGAGCGATGGTACGGGAGAGAGCTGTTCGCGATCTTCACCGCCGAGTTCGGCGCCAACTCGCCCGACTACTACGTACGTAGCGCTGCCATCCAGACGCATAGGTGGTCAGACTGGCCATACGATCGCTTGAAGGTGCTGACCCATTCATTGGCTTTCGGGTCGCCTCCATGCGCCAACAGCGCTTTGCGATTCAGTCGGGACGCATCACAGTGAACGGGCGCATCGTACCGCCAGACACGGTGGTTAAGAACGGCGATCTGATTGTCCACAAGACTCACCGCCACGAGCCACCAGTGTCCGGCGAGGAGATCCCGATCGTCCACGAAGACGACGACTTGGTGAGAGAACGGGAGGGTGGTGTACTGTGCATGGGGGTGCGAGAGCTCACGCATGCGTCGTGCGTACGTGCGGCTGAGGTGCAGCTCGTCGTGTCCAAGCCGCCGTCGATTACGACGCACCCGAGTGGCGCCTATCGCTACAACTCGCTCCACTTGATCGTGCAGCACATGCGGCCGGACCTACCAGCACTTCACATTGTGCACCGCCTCGACCGTCTCACGTCCGGTGTGTACGCCTATCATCTCGGATCTGCTGCATCTCTGAGAGTAGTAGCAGTCGTGTGACGCACTATGAGCGGTCGTGACGCTGTCCAGGGATCGTGCTGCTCGCCAAGAACGCGGCGAAGGCCAAGGCGCTATCGCTCTGCATCGGTGAGCGCTGTCATCCACCTAGCTAGCCGACAGCACGTGTGACACTAACCCCTGACTCTCTCTCTCCCAAGCTGAGCGCCAAGCGTCCAAGACATACTTGGCTCGCGCTAACGGGTGCTTCCCGACAGCGCTGACGCTCGACGCCAAGCAGCAGCTGGTGGAGACTGCGCAGGCCAAGTGCTCTGTGAGCTCCGTCACCTTCACAGACGCGAACGAGCTAGTAATCAGCTGTCCGCTGCGGTGCGTATCGGCACGCGACGGCGTGTACGAGTGCCACGCAGACGGGAAGCCGTCGGAGACTGCTGTGACCCTCGTGCGCAACGACAGCGCGACTTGTCTCGTCCAGTGCAAGCCAGTCACGGGCCGGACGCACCAGATCCGGCTCCACCTCCAGCTCATTGGGTTCCCGATCGCAAACGACCCGTGCTACGGCGGCCAGCTCCACTTTGGCGAGAGCCAAGCGCGCTTGGACGTGATCGAACTCGCGACGCGTGCGAAGGAGCAGCTGCCGCCCAAGCACGACGGTGACTACTCGCGACCGCAAGCGGACGGCGAGAGCGAGGACGCGTTCATGCAGCGGACGTGCTCCTGGTGCTACATTGGCGCCGACGAAGCGTTCAACGAGACGCAGCTGCACTGCTCCAAGATCTGGCTGCACGCACTCGAGTACGAGGTGCGATCGTGCGGTCCATGGTCGTGGTGTTGTTGCGTTCTTCGCACTTGGAAGCAGCGAACAAGGCAGCAAGACTCACGTGTGTGTGTGCATTCCGGTCTCGCAGGTCGACGGACAAGTGTTCACAGCCCCAGAGCCGTCGTGGGCAGCGCCGTCGGAATCCTACTGAAGCGCCACGCTTCTGCTCCTCTCTCCCCGTATCTACTGTAGCCTCTACCCTCGGAACGCGCTCTCTAGCAGCTGTGCGTAGTCTACCTGACAGTTGTTGGTCGGGAAGTAGGCGTCAGCGATCGCGTACGAGTCGGCGTCCGAGAGCGCCGGCGCGATCGAGACGAGTGCGTCCATAAACGCTTCTTCGTCCAGTCGGCCACTCTTGTTTGTGTCTCGCTCGCGTAGTGCTCGACGCAACTGGTACTTACACTCTCCGAACTCCCGCTTCAAGATCGCGACGACCCGTGGGTCGCTCGTTCGAGCTCGTTCCGCTGGGTTTGTAGTACTGCGAGGTGTTGGCAGAGCATTGGCGGTCCGCAGGTGGAGAGCCGCCGGCACTGCTTGCGCTGTTCTCGTTGTCGCTTGGTGGGAAGAGAGCACGTCTGGAGACCTCACTGGCGGCTCGCAGTGCTGTTCCCCGTCGTCTCCGTCGCTAAACCCGAACTCGTCACCGTCGTCGCTGCTCTGTGCGATATCATTGTCCGTCTTCCGGAGCGAGTACTGCGCTGCGTCGGACGAGCTCAAAGACTGTGTAGAAGGAGGGGTCTGGAAGACACTGTCGCAGAGCTTGTGGTACTCGACCGCACCATTGCGGCTGAATCTGCGCACGAGGGCCTCCAAGTCGCTCGACGAGAGGCCGACGCGGTAGAAGTTGACGACGCGGAGCAACACATCGCCTGGCACCGTCTGGGCACGCTGTGGGTCCGCTTGACGCAGTAGCTTGCGCAAGTGGGGCACTTTCGCGAGCTTGCTAAGTCCGCTGTCTGCTGGCAGCTGTTGCGATGATGGGAACGAGCTGCTGGTGGTGCGTGTCATCGTTGACCCAGTGAGCGCCATCGTGTGGAACGCCAGTGCGTCGCATACGTCGTCGTACGCGAGCGCAGGAGGGTCCATGCCGAGCCCACTCGCACTGTTGCCACCTGTGCTCTGGCTGGAGACGTCGGCTGCAAACTTCCGAGACAACGTGAGCACTTGCTGCGCGTTCAGCGCCGAAAGCAACCCGCACTCGTCGAGCACGCGCCTACACGCGGCAGTCTCCAGCACGTGTGAGTTCGTCGGATCCAACGCTCGACACTCACGGCGCACAGACTCTGCTCCGCCGCGTCTCCCGCTTTTCTTCTGCAGCAGCGTCTTTGCCATCGCGTCGAGCACTGCGCGGGCATCCGAGAACGGGAAGCTCTCGCTGTGGCTCTCGCAGTAACTCAGCGTCTGCTCGTCCGCGGCGAGCAGTTCGAGCGACTGGTGTGGCGAGAACTCGAACCGCACGATCGCACCGACGTAAAAGTCGGCCCCGTGGTACGCAGACCGGTCTTTCTGGAGCTCGCGCGAGCTCGTGCCGCCGTGAACGGCGTCCTGGCACTTGCGAAAGCGACCGCGGTCCAGGAACCGTCCGCCAGCGACGCCCGAGTTCTTCATCCGCGGCTCAAAGACCGCGAGCGTGTCGTCCTCGAGGAAGTACGTGAGTGTGAACTCGCGCTTGGCGTTCGGATCGCGCGCCACGTCGAGGCCGTGGAACCTCGCGCGGAAACGCAACTGCTTCTTGTCGAGACTCGCGTCCTGGAGCTTCCGCGTCTGGTTGTCCTGGACGTGCGCATCCAAGCGGTGCAGCATGGCAGAGCTAATACTCGTCGCTGCTGAGCCATTGTCGGGCTGCGCCTGGAAGAGCTTCCACTTGGATGCGGCGACGCGTGCGCGGACCTGCTCTGGCTCGCATCGCTCTTGGGTCACACCGTGGGTCTCGAGGTAGTAGTTGCGCGTGAACGGATCGCAGTCTTCGAGAAAGAACGCACGCGAGAGGAGGTGCGCCCACTCCCCACAGCGCAAGTCCCGGTCGGTCAGCAGCTGCTTCCCGTGCGTGCGGTCACCAAAAACCAGTGCGCCGCTCCCAAGGACCACGTCCGTGTCGTTCTTGAGCACGCGCTGGCGCGAAATGAGCACGCCAAAGTGGTGGTGCCCAACACGCTCGCGCTGCTCATGGTGCACTGGTGACTCCTTGGGCTCCACGACCTCGATCGTGTCGTCGCTCAAGTAGTAGTGCAGGACGAACCGCCGCGTCTCGGGGTACAGCGGATGCGGGTCACGCCACGACACGAAGAACCGCAGCACTTTGTGGCTGTTCTCTTGGAACTTGCGTGCAGCTTCAGCTTTGCTCTCGGCTGCGGCCGCAGTCTTGGCGCGCAGTCGCTGCTTGATCGCGTCGATCTCATCCAGTTGCGACGTCGCGTCGTCTGGGTACTTGAGCGGCGCGTCAAGTGCGACGCCGAGCGCTTCATCGTAGAACGTCCGCGTAGCGGCGTCGCAGTCGGTCAAGTGCAGCGTCCGACCGTAGAGCTTCACGACGCCGCCGACACGCAAGTCGAGCGGGGCGAAGCGGTTGCCGTCCGCCTTTGTCGCGACTGTGCGTTTCATGAACTCGCCCTGTGCGAGCCCCGAGTTGGCGACCCGTGGCTCTGAAATCGACAGCGCGCTGTCGCTGAGGTAGTAGCAGAGCACTACACGCCGTGTACGCAGCGTCTCGCGACCGGCTTCAAGCACTTTCTCTTGAAAGTAGCCAAAGAAGCGCAGCACTTGCCGGTCGTGCGTGACCCACGTTGGCTGCGTCGTGTCGACGCGGTACTTGGTGCTGCTACTCCGGCCTTTGTCGATACCTGCGGCTGGCTGCGGACTCGTATGTGCTACGTTCGCGCTGGGAGTCGGATTCGAGCCGTGGGTGAGCTCTCCTGAGCGCACTTGACTGAGCTTGGACGCGAAGACTCCGACTGCGGTTGCGGCAGGAGACTCGAGTCCTGTCGCTTTGCCGACCGCCATTTGCTCGAGGATCTGTCGTTTGCGGAAGTCTGGGCGACTCATCTCTCGGTGATGCGTCGATAGCATACCCGGCACGAGCGGGATCACGTTGCCTCTCATCATATCGCTGCTGGCGATGCGTGGTTGGTCTAGTACTTGTGCACGTGACAACTGCTGCTGTGTCCTGCAGCTATTTCTGGAGATGAATGGCTACAGGACCTGAGAACACGAAACACCGCGTCTGTGGCAGGATGGGAACTTGACTTTTGTATGTGGATCATTGGTATTGTCAAAAATGTCAAAAATGTCGAAAACGGATGCTTTTCATCGAGTGATTGGATACGGTCATCCAAGCGATACGCCGAGGCTCGCAGCATGCACGACGACGAGCATGCCATCTCCACATGCAGGAACACGATGGAGTGAGGAGGGAAGAAGACGCATGAATATATTACGAAAACGCGCCAGCGAGCGGCACTTTTATTCCGCTTTCTTGTTCTTCTTGCTCTTCTTCTTCTTCTTGTCTGCGTCAGCGGCCGGCGCGACCGGAGCAGCAACTTCCTCAACCGCCGCCTTCTTGTCCTTCTTCGCTTTCTTCGCCTTCTTCTTCGGCTTCTCCTCGTCCGCCGCCGCCTCCTCCACAGCCGCCGGGGCCGCGCGCTTCTTGTCCTTCTTCTTGCCGTCTTTCGGCTTCTTCTCGTCGCCGCCCTTCTTAAGCGCCTCGGAGACTGCGAGCATCACGTCCGCGTTCTTGCGCGGAGCCGCACCGTTCTCGTAGAACGCGAGACGCTCTTCGACCTGCTCGCGCATCTCATCACCGTACTTGGTCGTCGGCTCGTCAATGAACGAGTCGATACGCGACGCGATCGCGCACTTGTTCGCCAAGTAGCGCGAGATGCGGCCTTTGTTCTTCGCCGCCGCACGGCCAATGAACGTCGAGTGGAAGAGGAGGCCGTACTTGGGCGTGTTCCCGCGGGTCTTGAGCGCACGGAACAGCGCCTTCTCCGCGCCTAAGATCTGCACCGTCGACGCAGGGCACTTGGCCAAGTTCGTGAGCGACCCGGCGTGCGAAATCAGCCGCGCACCGACAGTTTCGCCAATGAGCGCAGCAAGGTTCGGCGCGACAGTCGACATTTTCGACACGAGGTATTCGTGCAGCTGACGGCGGTATTCAGCGAGCTTGATGAGTCGCGTCGTAAAATTGTCGACATTGATCATGTCAATTTCCGACATGTCCATGCCCATAGACGAGCGGGACGCGTGGAGAATCTGCTGCGCCTTCTCTTCGTCCAGCACGATCGACGTGAGGCCCGCGAGCTTGTCTTCCGACAGCGTGTTGCGGTTCTTGATGAACGACGCACAGCGCGCGTAGACGTAGTTGTCGTTCACAATCTTCACGAGCTCCGGGAAGTGCCACGAGTACCACTCGCGCACGCGCATCGCAAACGTGTTGATGTCCTTGTCCATCTGGTCGAGCAGCGCAATGCTCTGGATAATCATGTTGTCTGCGCGGTTCACGTTGAATTTGACCTTCGCACGCGAGTACGAGTGGCCGAGCCCGAGCTGCGCTTTGCCGAGGTTGCCGTTGTCGAGCTCCTTGACAAACTTGCTAAAGTGGAAGCGCACGCCACGGAGGATCTCGACAGTCGTCTCATTCGAGTTGCACGGCGCCTTGAGCTCGTCCGAGATGGCCTGTGCGAGGCTCTTGTCCTGGATGCCGAGCGAGAACTTGGCCTTCTTGCCCGACTTGACCTTTGGGAGGTTCATCTCGAGGAAGTTCTTGAGGTCGTCGCCCACGACGCCCTCCGAGATGTTGTTAATGTTCTCGAGCGCGTTCTCCGCCGACGTGAACGGCTGGAACGCCTTGAGCTTCACGATGCGACCGAACTTCGACAGGTCGTTCACGCTCTCCTGCACCTCGGCGAGCAGCGTCCCGATCTCCTCATGCTCCACAACTTCGAAGAGTGCGTACCCCGACGCCGACTCGAACAGCACAAACTGGTTCACACCCTGTTGTCGCAAATCAAACAAGTTGCACCGTCAGTTAGCACTCGATGGCGATTACCCACTCAACGTTCAGTACACGTAGCGCACGCGCGTACGCCTTCGTAAGGGGGCTCCAACGCACCATCTTGTCTTCTCGCGACGAATGCTCGTTTCGACTTTGGTTTTGCCGCGGCTCGAACCAACCGCCGCCACAGTTTGGACGCTCGAAAAGGACTGGTTGGCAGGGCCAGAAGCGCGTTTGTGGCGATTGACATAGTGAAAGCAAGTCAGAAATGTGGCTCAGCTTTTGACACGCTAATGCGCACTGGAGCGCTTCGAATAGGTACGCAGTCAAGAAAAACCCTGGAAACGAGGTTTGAAAAAATGCCTCTTGAAAGCGATATCGAAGCGACGCGATCAAAAAACAGAAGTGACACCTCGGACCACAAGTGTCGATTTGATGGATGGATGGATGCTTCTAGGCTTCTGGGCTGGACGATGGATGGATGCACGGAAGCGCATCGCATTCTCTGTGAGACGGAGCCTCCTCCATCGCAGTCTCTTGACATGCCAGGTCGTCTTTTGACAAGCCCATCATGCGCTTGTTGCCAGATGAGTGAACATGGACAAGCACCCACCTGGACCCGGCCTCGCGACAATGGCCGCACTCGACACCACAACCAAACTCGACGGCAACCAGCAACATCCACACAAGTTTGCACCAACCCATTCCAACACGCGCACTCCAGCACCCATGAAGCTCTTTGCACGCATCAGCTCTGCTGTGCTTCTCGCGCTCCTCGCTGCCTCCACGTGCTCTATCGCGGCCCAGAACACCACAACCTCCGCTCCGCAAGCACAAGCCTCAGTAGAGCTCGCTGGAAACGGTACGGAGCAATTCGCAGCTGGTGGCAGCGTGTGCGGCGATCGGATCCGCAAGTCGTGGGACCAAATGCTGCCAGCAGAGAAGCAAGTGTACCTGCGCGCGATCGAGATGGCCATGGACGACGGGCTCTACATCAAGTTTGTTGAGATCCACACGGAGCAGATGACGACCGCGGAGGCACACCAAACGTGCATGTTCATCTACTGGCACCGCCTTTTCCTGCTCGGCTTCGAGAACATGCTGCGCTCGTACGGCGGTGTCTTCTCGTGCCTCACGGTGCCCTACTGGAACTACGTTGACCACAACGCGCTCTTCCTCAGCGGTGGGTGCCGCAGCATGGAGGACTGCTCGCCAATTCTACGCGACATTGGCGGGTCTCGCCGAGGTGTGACGCGGACAGTGGAGATCAACGGAACGCCGATCGATGGGACCTGCGTCGCCCAGCCGCCAGCGAACCATTTCTGCGAGTCCTCGGCCCGGCGCGGCAACGCCTGCGCTCGCTGCATCCCGCGTGGTGACTGGAGCGAGACGGCGTTCCCGCCGACCACCAGCGTGAGCTCGCTCATGCGCCAGCTCTTTGCGTCGCCGACGATCGCGGAAGTGGCGACGAACATTGAGCAAGGCGTGCACAGTACGTTTGCGTCTATCTCTGTGTGGCTGAGCTGACGCTCGCTTGCTCTCACGTAAGGGTCGCCACTGACACTCTTGTACCTGCTGCATGTACCTTCGTCACAGACACGGTCCACAACTCGCTCGGAGGTGCCATGATGAACCTCGAGGCTCCCGCTGACCCGATCTTCTTCTCGCACCACGCCACGCTCGACTTGCTCCACACGATCTACTACAAGTGCGCTGTCGGGAACACGGTGCCGATGTCGCTCGAGGCGAAGCTCGCGGACCCGCGCCAGTTCATGCCGTGCAGACGCCGCACGCCGTTGGGCCGCCGCTCGCCAGACAGCAACGTGCTGCTCCCGCAGTCGTTCGTGGAGGTCCGCAGCGGCGGGGTCGCGGAGGCGCCGCTGTCCGTGTTCGTGCCGACCAATCCGCTGTACCAGTACTTTGCTCCGCTGCCGCAGAACTACTGGAGCTTCTCGGACGTGCGCGACATTGGCGAGTTCAGCTACAACTACGAGATCGTGGGGCTCCTCGCTGACATGTTCACGACCTGCGGTGGGCTGACGAGCTTCTTGCCGCCGCTGGCGGGGTCGGGCTTGAACCGGAACCTGCGCGAAGAGCAGATGGCACCGAGCACGCACCAGCTGCTCGAGGCGGTTGTTGTGCCGAACGAGACGCCCAACACGTGGTATAGCGAAGCGCTCGAGGCAGCGGTGAATGCGAGTTCGCTCACCGAGTCGGTGGCTACGAACACGATGCCGACTGCGCTCGCCGAGGTCGAGAAGATGACGTGCGTGTTCTACGACGAGTGCCGCGGCAAAGTGCGCAACTTTAGCCCGACGTTCCGCCAGAACTTCCACCAGACGGGCTCCACTCCGTGCAGCAAAGTCCTCGCAGACATTGCGAGCGGCCAGGATCGGATCGTTGTCCCCGAGTGGCGCAACATTTTCCTCCGCCACTTCCAGTGCGACCTGTCGGTGTGAGGGACCATCAAGTAAGTCCGACTGCTTGGGGCATGTGGACCCCGTCCCGCGTTGTAAGTGTGTGTGTGTCCAAGTCGCTAGTAGCGTGTGAAGTGCGTCGTTGTATCCTGCGGCACAGTAAGGAGTAGCAAGCAAACCAGTACACCATTTCCCGTCCAAGGTGAAAAAAGCGGCAACCAATGTGAACAGTCGAAAATCGAGCTTCTCTTTTGATATAAAATTAGAGGGTAAGCAGCGACCAATGTGAAAAAAGTGGCATCCAATGTGAAATTGAAGGTAATATCGCCTGCTCTGTAGTTGCACACAGACTTCTCCTCCACGAAAATTGAGC
>JAASFJ010001046.1:0-12482 GCA_023333755.1 Globisporangium uncinulatum
TACAGCTTCAAGTCGGTCTCAATCTGCGTTTCTGTGGGATCGTAGGGAACGACTTTTCTTTCAAGTTCGACTGGGGCCATCGCAGTCCGTGATCGTGATCGCCCAGCTCAGGACCTTCGAAGAGCGACGAACCGAGTGGAAGCAGGGGTGTACAATCGGAGTAGAGAATCGACACGCTCAAGTGATTGCTTCTCTGATGCCGAGTTGATGATCCCCACGAAAGCACTGGTGCACTGAAGTCCTGGGGAGTGGAAACAGCCCGAGCTACTGACCACGACCGGATCGAAATAGCATTTCGACACTGAGATTTCAGAAACCACAGCAAGTTCAAGATGCCCGTGCCTCGCGACCTTCCTGCCGCTGGTGCTCCCTCCCGGCGTGAACCCGTGGCAGGTGCCGCCGCGCGAAAGCCTCCGCCGTCCGGACTCAACGTTGTCCGCTTCATCGCACGAGAGGAAGAGCTGCACCAGGCGCGGGCGTACGCGAGCGCGAACGAGTCGACAGCGAGTCGCGCGCGCTGGGAGGAGAAGCAGAACCTCCGCGTTGGCAGCGGCGCACGCTGGCAGCAGCAGAAGCAGTGCGTGGACCAAATTGCTGGTGTCCTTTTCGAAACACGGACACACTAGGTGACACTGTCAGTCTGATTGATCGCTTCTGTCAGACTTGCAGAAGAGATGGAGCTTGTGAACAAAGAGGCGCAGCTTGTGCGTCACGAACGGCTCAAGCAATACTACGACGTGTGCTACGAAGAGTGCGTTGACCAGCGTGAGGTTGGCTGCTGCTGTATGGTCTGCTGGAAACCGATATCAGCTGTTATGTGGCTGATGGACGCGTGCAGATGGGACCAGGAGCTCCGAGCGCGCGGACTGGCGATCGTTCGAGACCGAGACTGAGCCAACCACTGGCAACCACTCCCTCAACATCAGTAAGCATTCTGTATCACTATCAAGATCGACGCTGACACTCATCCACTCCAGGTGATGCCGCCATTCCTTCTCATGCTAGCAGCGCTCTCATGTCGCCCGCGTCGTCGTCGTCACTGGACACTGTCGAGCCTCCTCTCGTCGACATTCGCAAACCCTCTCTCGGCATCGTTCTCGCCTTGTCCGACGTGCCCTCGATACGCTCGTCTGCGTCGTCGTCCTCATCCTCGTCGTCCACCCTGTCTTCTCCAATGCCGCGCGTTGGGTAGCAAAGCACAAGGTAGAGCAGCAGCAGCACATAAAAGAGGCCAACGACGCACAGCCCTGCCACAACGGCAAACGGCATGTCGGTCGGCAGCGTCCGCTGCAAGATGCGGTACACGAGCGTGTAGTTGAGTCCGCAGAGAAAGATCGTGCCCACGAGTAGCGCCATCGCGACTGCGCGTGACGATACGAACGCCCGTCCCATGATCCCGCGGTTCGACGTGAACGCGAGAAGCGGGATGAGCGCGAACGGCAGCTGCACGCTCTGCAGCACGTTCAGTAGCTCGTTGAACCGGTCGCTCTGGAACTGCTGGTTCTGGCTGATCACAGCGACAATCACGGCCGGCATGAGCGCGACGCCGCGTGTGAGCGCTACGCGCTTCCACGCTGCAATGCGCAGGTTTAGGAAGCCTTCCATGACAAACTGGCCCGCGTACGTGCCTGTCATTGTCGACGCCTGGCCGGACGCGAGCAGGCCGATCGCCCACACAACCTTTGCGTACCCGCCGAGCGACTCACGCACGGCTTCGCCGGCCTTCGAGAGGCCAATCTCCTGGCAGTACCCGGCGTTCGGCGCGTCGCCAAAGTCCTGAATAGCCACTGGATCTCCGTGGCCGTCGACGTAGCACGGCGTGCAGTGCACGACACCGCCAGTCGCAGTCGTCACAGCGTCCCACCAGCCACTGCTCCCACCAGCTCCAAACGTGCACACGTTACCAGTGAACGCGTCGTAGATCGCGTCGCCCGACTGGAGCGCAGCGTTCACAGGAATACACGACGTCTGGACGCCCGAGCCCGCGAGACTCGAGATGGCGCTCGTGCTCAGCGCTGCACACTGGGAGCTGAAGAAGCTGCTCGCAAAGACGCAAATGACCGCAGCGTTGATGAGGAAGCTCACAAAGAGCGCGACTGCCGACTCGAGGCTAAAGTAAAAGTTCGCTTCCCGCACGATGCGCTTGTTGCGTGGGTCGAGTCCGCGCGCTTGGACGAGCGCTGAGTGGAGAAAGATGTTGTGTGGCATGATGATAGCGCCAAGCATCGCGACTGCAGTCATCTCGTTCTCAGGCTTGAGCCGCGGTGTGAAGACGCCTTTGAGGATCTCGAGCCCACTCGGCGCGCTCGCTGTAAAGTCGACAAAGAAACAGACGCACATCGCAGCGATGAGGAGGAGGAAGAAGAGCTCGAGCACGCGGCCGCCACGGCCGTCGCCACGGTGCAGCGCTAAGAACGTGAACGTGTCGAGGCCAGTGAGGAGGCAGCCGAGCCAGAGCGGGAAGCCAAAGAGAATCTCGAACGCAATGGCCGAGCCGAGCACTTCTTGCACGTCGCTGCCAACGATCGCGAGCTCTGTCATGGCCCACAGTGCGAGTGCGACAGCGCGTGGGTACTGCTCGCGGCAGAGCTGCGCGAGGTGGCGACCAGTGGACGCACCGAGTCGTGCAGCGAGCACCTGGTAGCAGCCGCCAGCGAGTGTGCTCAGCAACACGACGTACAGCAGCTCGTAGCGCGTGTACGCGCCAGCTTGCAGGTCGGCTTCGAGGTTGCCAGGGTCCAAGTACGCCATGCTCATGAGCCACCCCGGACCAGTGTACGCCCAGAACGTGCGCCACGAGAAGCGGAGGCGCCAGCGACTGCTTGTGGCGCCATCCGGTGAAGTGAGAAGCGGGTCCGCGAGCGTCATGGCCGACCAATGTGTGGTGCGTAACCAGTAATGATTCTGCGAGCCAAGCGAATCTGCGAATGAGCAGCACGGATTGAAGCTGGCACGCGCCACTTGAACGTGATGTGGTCCACTTCACCAACGTGAGCACTGCACTGCTTTCCCTGAGTTTTCGAGCGCTTTCATGCTTCTTCTTGTCAATTTGAAATTTATTTTTATATTGTCAGTGTCGAATGTGTTAATAACGCAACTACTGGTTCTACTTTTGTGCTATCTTTAGATTCGCGCATACATTCTATAGTCTAATAATACCGCAAGCAGATCAGGTGGGTTCGCTGTTGCCACTCAGTGAAAGAAGCCGCCCAAGTGCCCACCAGAAGATCAAGTGCTCGACTGCTGGGACTGCCATGGCGCTCGAGCCGCCGCTAAAGCCGCCAAAGCTGGCGGCCGCTACCACACGGTCCGCGTCGTCCTCCACCTCGTCTTCCTCCACTAGCTTCCTCACGCTCAGCAGCAGCTTATTTGGCGCCTCTCGAGGCGACGTACATGCCACCACCACGTTCGACGATGTCGACGTGCACTATACGACTCCCGGGCCTCTGCTCTTGGACCTTTTCTCGCGCGAGAGCGACCGCGGCCGTGGCGCCTTCGTGCGCGCGTTTCGGCGAGACGCGACCGGCGCACCGGGGTCTGCAGAGACCAGCGGTCTTGTGCGCGTAGGCGACGAGCTCCTGGCGATCAACGGCGCCGTCGTGTCCGAGCTGCCGTTCGCTTCGATTGTGCAGGCCGCCAAGAGCGCTGTGTTCCCACTCACGCTCACGTTCCGTCGGCACGTGAGCGCCGAGACGCGCAGGTCGTCGCTGCGGCCACCCACATCGCCAGCGAGAGGCACCAGCGGTGGCCGCACGAGCAGCTTCAGCAACGACAGTGGGCCGTCCACGTCGTCATGGGCAGCGAAGCTCGGGCAGATGATGGCCGAATCCGGCGTCAAACGCTCCGCGTCGTTTGAGAAGAAGCTGAGCGAGCAGCAGAGCGGTGGGAGCGCGACGAGCGGCAGTCTGAGCAGCCCATCGAGCGGCGGCGACACGACGCCGACTGGTCTCTCGACGCCCGGGAAGCTCAAGCACGTCTGGGGCGACGGCCTCACGCTTGACAAGGTGAAGAACTCGGACGGCATGAAGAACCTGCTGCGAATGATTGGTGGGAAAGCCAAGCCCGAGGAAGACCGCGAGACAGTCAACATGTGGTTCGACCAGCTCCTGCTCCGGCCAGACAGCAGCGTCGCGGAGCACGACAGCGACGGCTTCACGCCGGTCAACAGCCTCTACCACTCGACGCCGATCGTCGCAGTGACAGCTGGTGGCCGCTTGCTCGCAGTACGAGACGACGACGCGAGCGAGTTCGCAGTCGCATGGTACCGCCGGACGCCTGCGAAAGACCTCATCCACATCAAAGGCGTAGCGTCCGGACGGTACTTCCCGTCGGTCGACGACGTCGGCGCTGTCCTCTCGGCGCACGTCCAGTCGCTCCGGTTTCCGCCGCTCGCGCGCGTCGTCGAGTTCCCACGGCCGCTCCAGATCGACCCGGCGGTCGGTGAGCTCGTGGACGCGCTGCTCGAGGCCGGCGCCGGCTCGTTCTCAGCGACGCTCGCAAGCAATGAGCACGACAGCTTCCAACTTAAGATCACGGCTGCAAGCGTGACACTTGTGAAGATCTCTGAAGACGACGACGACGCTGGCGTCGTCGTGAGCGCACCATACGACCCGGACGTCCAACTGCTGCTCGACCCGACCGACCGGCTCCGATTCACGCTCAAAGTCAAAGAGTTCGGGAGCTTCCTCGGGAACCGCCACGGCGACACGTGCAGCGTGAAGATGGCGCACGCCGACTTCTCCTGCTTCTTCCTCGTGGCGCAGAACCCGCAGCACCGCGACATCCTCGCGCTGCTCGTGCGTCGCTTCCGTGCACGCGCGCTCTCGAGCGAGCTCGAAGACCAGGCGCACCGCGACGAACTCAACCTCTTCATGGACCCCGCGTTCGCGAGTGCGACACTGTCGCGACAGCCGCTGACTGGCGCTGTGAGTCCGCACAGCGACGGCACTGCGAGCCCGCCGTTCTTAACTGGCACGCGGACGAACTCGTTCTCTGTCCTCACGAGCCATCAACCGCCACTGGAACCAGTGCGCGGCCAGCGCTCGTCGAGCGACGGAGCGCAGACAGCCGGCGCCAGTCGCTTTGTCGACCTCTTCCATTTGGAGCAGGACAGTGACGGCACCAGTTTGTCGTCCCCAGCAGCACGCGACCTACCGCCAGTGCCACTACACCGGAAAACGTCCGCGTCATCGTCCGCATCGGACGCGTTCCTGCACAGCCGTGTGGCGGCGCAAGCGAAGGAGATCGCGATGCTCCAGGAGAAGCTCAGCTCGCTCTCTGTGCTGCTCAAGTCGGTCGAGCACGAGAAGAAACGAGTGGCAGCAGCGGTCGAAGTGAAGGACCAGCGCATTGAGCTCCAGCAGCGCCGGCTCCGGCAGCTTGAGAAGCTCGCGACGCTCAGCGCGGCCGAGACGCGCGAGCTCCAGGCAGTGCGTGTGAAGCTCGAGAACGAAGAGCGGCTCCGCACTGCGACCCAGCAACAGCTCGAGCGTGCGCTCGCACTGCTGCAAGCGACAGAGCAGCAACGACGCGACCAAGAGACGCAGACCGACAGTCGACGCCAGTCAGCGACCAGTGGGACTGCAGCCGACGGGTGGGTCGGCGACGACGTCGCGAGTCAGCTCTCGCCTCGCTCCATCAACTTCGAGATGGATTTTATGGTGTCGACCGTCACGACACTCGAGCAACAGCTTGCAGCGCAGACGCGCGAGAGTGCGCGGCTCCAGGACGCACACAGCGCTGTCGTGTCGGAGCGGAACGCGTTCCGTGCGAAGGCAGGCGAGCTCCGGAAAGAGCTGCGGCGGCTCGTGAACGCGAACCGGTCGCTCGCTGACGTTGAAGCGCAGCTGGCGGAGCGGAGCGACCTGGCGACACAGCTGTCGATTGCCAAAGCGGAAGTGAAGCGCGCGTCGGACGAGAGCAAAGAGTTCAAAGACGCGCTCGAGTGCGTCGTCCGACAGCGCGGCATGGGCGACAAGGACAAGGACACGCAGCGCGTCTTGAGCCAGAACTTGGACCTCCAGCGGGTCGTCCATCAGCTCACAGACTCGCTCCACGAGACGAAAGAGCAGCTCGCGGCTCTCCAGAGCATCAACGGCGCGCTCATGGATAAGCTCCACAGTCTCCAGCCGGACGCGCGTGGCAGCATTCTGTTCGAGTCGCCTCTCAACTCGCCCGGCTCTGTGGCGTCCGCGCGTTTGCACCCGTCGTTCTCGTCTGACGAGGACGACAGCGATGATGATGACGATGATGAGAGCGATGACGACAACGACGACGATGATGATGAGAGCGAGACGGAAGAGGACCGGAGCGTCAGTGGTGCCGTCCTCACGCGGTCCTTGTGAAAGACTCTTTCGACTCGTCCGTCTATTTATCAGATCGCTTGTGTGAACGAACATCCATCCATCATCGCGCACATGTTGAAGCTCTTAAGTAGCGTGTCACGAAATATTCTAGGTACGGATGTCCGAATCTCCGCTTTGCCACACTATACACGCTCCAACTTCTTCGTTTAGAGTGGCTCATCATGGTCAGCCATCATTCATTACGCGAACCACACTATTCCAATCTCACGAAGAACAAAACCAAGTTTCTCCAATTCCGCCTTCTTCCGCACACTGTGACAGCAAGTCACTCTTCCTGCTTGCCACCGTGCCTGCCTGTGCGTGACGCCACCTCCTTCCCCGCACCTTTGAACCACCGCCCGCAGCCGCCCACCGCTGCAGCGATGGAGTCGCGCAACGGCAAGTGGGTGAACGTCGACTACGCGACGCACCCGCCGTCACACGTCGACACGCGCACAGAGACAATCGGCGATGACGACGACGACGCGCTCTTTTACGGCGGCAGCGAGCACGGCTACGGCTACGGCTACGCGCACGACCGCGACAGCGCTCCTCACGAGAGCGCCCCACAACACAGTACCAGTAACAACAGTAACAGCAACGTTGTCATTGGCGTCGCCCACGAATCGTACGGTGCTCAGCTCTTGAGCACCCGCCAGGTGACGCAATCACCCCCACCCCCACAGGACGCGCCTGACGCTGCGATCCAAGTGACCGTGAGCGAGCCTGTGAAGCAGGGCGACGGCATGAACGCGTACATTTCGTACAAACTCAGTACAATCACGACCCGCGCGCAGTTCCGCAAGAGCGCGTTCTCTGTCATTCGGCGCTACAGCGACTTTGTCTGGCTCCACGCGAGTCTGTACGCCATGTACCCTGGCGTCGTGGTCCCGCCACTGCCTGAGAAGCTCCTCGTTGGCCGCTTTTCGCCCGAGTTTGTCGAGTCGCGACGACGGGCGCTCCAGCTCTTTCTGCTCCGGTGCTGTCTTCACCCAGAGCTCCAGCACAGCGAGCACCTCACGACGTTCTTGGAAGCGACGGACGATGCGCTCCAGCACTTTAAAGCCGACCCAAAGAACGCACCAAGCGGCAAAGGCGCGCGTGGGACGCTCTTCCAGTGGCTCGACGACACAGTCTCAACGATCTCGACCAGTTTGGGCGCGAGTAGCGCTCACTTGGAGAAGACGCCAGCGGACCACGAAGTCGACGACATGATGGCGTATATTGACGGCCTTGAGCCGATCATGACGGGGCTCCACAAGCACGCCCACGGCCTCACGAAGCGTGCGCGAGAGATTGCAGACGGGCTCTTTGAGTTTGGCGTCGCGTTCACGCTTCTCGGCAAGTCGGAAGAGAACAAGTCGCTCCAAGAAGGACTCGACCACATTGGCAAGTGCTCGGACCGGCTCGCGGTGCTGGCGGCCGAGCACGCGGAGCGCGAAGCCGCGAGCTTTGAAGAGCCGATCTTTGACTACATCCGGCTGGTTGGCGCAGTGAAGGCGGCGCTGCAGAAGCGCAACGACGTGCGCGGGACGTACGCGAACGCTGTCGCCGACTTGGAAGCAAAGACTGCGGCGGTGAGTAAGATACTCAAGAGCAAGAGTGCGGCGGAAGAGAAGATCCAGGGCGCGGAGAGCGACGTGATGAAAGCGCAGCTGCGGGTCGACGACGCGAAGCTCGAGTACGATATTGTCACGGAGCGCGTGATGCGAGAGGTATGGTGTGTGTGGTTCGTACAGATTGGGATTGGCACACTGGCTGACTGGAGAGGGTGACGTCTTCTTTCTTAACGTTGTTCGAACGTCCCTAGGTCGAGCGCTTCCGACGCGAGAAGCTGGCGGACTTTAAGCGCATCATCCTCGACTACATTCAGATGCAGATCGAGTACAGCAAGAAGGTGCGATCCGGTCATCAGCTGGTTGGCTCATTCACTGAAGCGGTCGTGTCTGACACGCTCTTGTGGTGTCGTGTCGCTCTTTGAACGGCGTTAGGTGGAAGACGAATGGAAGAACGTGATCCCGCTGCTCGCACAGATCCACGGGGACACTCTGTCGCCGTCTGGGTCGGCGTCAACGAGCGGAGCGAACTCGCTCCTCCAAGAGAACTACATTGGCTCGGATGGCGGCCTCGCAGCAGTGGCCGATCTGCTCTCGCTGAGCGACGACGACGCGGGCTTCCAGTCGAGCAGCCACCAGCGACCGCCTCGCCACTTTTCCGTCCCAGCGGAGAACCCGGATGTCATCATCTAGGGCTCTTGAACGAAAGCGAGAGAGAGCCGATGGGATCCATTATATAAGTACTATGCCGCGTATTGTTTACACGATCCTGGAGTGTACCTAATATAGTGGGGAAGTTAGTGTACGCAAACGTAAAGTACGGTGCTTGGTTCCTGGCTCATGGCGACAGCGGGGGCGACTCGGAGTCGGGGAAGCTCAGGCGCCAGAAGTCGTCGGGCGTGTTGTACGGCTCGAAGCGCGCTCGGTGGCGCGAGCACGCGGCCTTGGCGAGCGCCACGTCGGCGTCCGGGAGGAGCCCGTCGAGCGTGTCGTAGTACTTGCGGCACTCGGCGCAGTCGTGGCCGGGGAGTGCGGCTCGCGCCTCGCGGTTGCGCACGACTTCGACAAACTTGTAGCTCGTCTCGACCGCACTTTGTTTACTGGTTGAAGGGAGTGGTGGTGGGACGAGTGGCGCCGTCCCAGGGACGCGCCGCTTGGTCACGATCCCAGCCGCTTGCATCCGGAGCTTCTCTTGGGCCCACGTTGTCGTTGTCGCTCGGCTGCTTCCAGACGACTTGCTGGGTCTCCGCACTCCTGTTGGAATGAGAAGAACTGGTGCCGGGGCAGTCGGAGCTGGAGCTGGAGCTGGAGCGCAGTCGGGCGTACGTGATGCTCGCACTGCCGACGCGCTCGCGTCCGACGTGGTCAGCACAATGGACGACGACGACGCCTGGAGCTGGTGGTGCGTGGAAGCCGTCGCTGGGGCGCGATGGAAGTCGGTTTTCCGGGAGATCCACGATGCATCTCCCCTTCCTCCGCTTCCTTCGCCTCTTGCACCACCAGCCAATGAAGGCTTCTCCTGCTGTTGCTGCCGTTGTTCTACAGCTGCTGGTTCCCTCGCATTTGCCTCCAGATCTCGTTTTAGCGACAGCGTCGGACTCTCTGCAGTCTTTAGCCTCGTTGACGCACTGTCTGCGTCCCCCACACTCGTTCGCCTCTCTCGCGTTCGCTCGTCTTCTCCTGGTGATATAATGGACGATGATGCTGCGGTTGTTGTGGCTGTTGTTGTTGCATGGCTTTGACGGTCGCCTCCTGCATCGCCTTCGTTCGCCTCTGTCTTGAGCCTCTTGGTGCCAGTATGTACTACACTAAGACTGGAAGTCACCACTCGGCGCCACTTCTTGGTCCCTAGAGCTTCGATATCCACGGACTCGTGCGCCACTTGACGAGCAGACGGCGGCTGCGACTGTGGTTTTGTCGGCTCATCACCGCCGCCACTGTGCTGTTTATCAGTGTTACTAGCAGTGGAAGCTGTATGGTCATCCGAAGCTCTAGTACCAGTCGCAGAAGCTGCGCGTGGCACTAGGCCCGAGTGCTGCAACGCGCGCTGGTAGCGCTCTAGCAGCATCTGCTGGTCAATGAGCGTGCGCTGCAGCAGCTTGAAGCGCTTCGCCAGGCGCACGTAATCCTCCTGCTGCCGCGCAATCGTCGCCAGCAGTTCCGTGCGCTCACGATGCCATCCCTCGCCCCCGCTGCAGCCACTGAGGTCATTGCGCTCACTCCAATCCATGTTTGCTCCCTGTTGCAGATTCTGCCAAGCAAACGTTCGGCAACAGTAGTTTACTATATTTTGTTGTAAACTGTAGACTTTTGTCTACAAGAAATCAAGAACTATTTATCAAAGAAATCCCAGGCAAATATTTGTCACTTCGTTGTGCAGATTTCTGAAATTGAAGGTCAATCTCAGAAATCCTCACAACGTTTGTCACGAGAATATGTCAGCGATTTTTTGTTGTGAATCTTCTAGTGCGAATTACGCGATTCTGATCGCATCGCCTAAACCACCTTGAATAGACGAACAGATATACAAAAGCGCGTCAAATAAATGCAAAATTGAGTGATTTATGCAAGGTTTTAGCTCATTTCGTTTTTTGGCGCGCAGTGTATACCCGTCTTGGACTGTCTTCATGAAGGCAATCAGTACACCGCGCGATCAGAAAGAGACGCTGTTTGCCGCGAGGCAAGAGGCAGTGCCCAAGAACGTGGAGAGGTGCTTCAGCGTTCTCTCAAGCCGCTTCAACATTCTCGTTCATCCAGGCCGGTTCTGGAGCCACAAAACACTACGCGAGGTGTGGTCGGCCTGCGTCGTGTTGCACAACATGATTGTCGAAGCTGATGAAGCCACTGGTGAGCACACCCTGACGGGCGTTGACTTTGCTGAAGTACCTGCTCTCGACCGACCCACGCTTCACCTCTCCGACTACATCACAGTACTCTCTGGTGTGCAAGACATTCAAGGCTACACAGCTTTGCAGCATGATCTCGTTGAGCACATTTGCTGTGAGAAGGAACGGGTTGCATTGTTTGAGGAGAACTAGCTCAACTCCAATCAAAGCCACTTGCGGTAGTTGCTCGGTGGCTGGTGCTGGGTCTCCAACGGAGCCTCCGAATCGCTGACCTCGAAGCTAGGCACTTCTTCGATGCCCTGGTTATCGTTGACCGTGTCGCAAAGCTAGGAGCCATTCGCCATCTCTTTGAGAGCTAGCTCTCGCTGGGATCGCAGGTAGGCGCGCGAGACCTTGTCCAATCCATCGAAAGCGATGGCGAAGAGCACAAGCCTGTTGGCTCGCTTCACCTCATCTGCACGCAGCTCACTAGCCGCTGCAAGCCGAGTGGCAGCCTTAGCCACCTCCTCAAAGTGCCGGTGTTTGCGCTGCTCTTGTTGTGTCGCGTCCTTCATAGCCTTTGCCGCCTTTACACCGAGCTGTCGATTGCCGAGTTCAACTTGATCCGTTGATTGCTCGTCTGCGTTACAAGCTGAGGAGCTTCGTTTCGTGCCTTCATCTCGCTGGTGCATCGCCGCCCATTTCGGTTCGCATGACAGCAACCGCCAACAGTGGAGAAACTTGAACGCTTTGTTGTCCTTAATGCCGCGGGTTCTGTGGGTCTTCTGGAACAGCTCCATCGCTCGCTCGACCTCGTCGTCGACAGAAGCACCCGACAACGACAGCTGGGGAACATTAGCTATCGCGCCGCAAAACTTGTTTACGTCGTGCTGAATCAACGCCCATTTGCTTTCTACCGAGCGAAATGGGCGTTCTTCACTCGAGTCTGGTCTGTTGTTGTTGAAGTGAGCTGCCACGTGCTCCCAGAATGTTAGCATGAACTGGTTGGTACCGATTGCGGGGCCTTTGCCAACGTGAAGGGAGGAGCGGCATAGCTGCATCTCCTCCGCGATCGAGAAGTTCTTGCCCTTTGATCGCATTTTGTGCTCTGATGGAAACCTGCGCGAGAGCCGCCGAGTTCTGCTGCTGCTGATGCTGGTGAGAAAGTAGAGCCGTGACGTATGATTATCTGGCCTTGTCAATGCTGCTAGTGGCACATAGCGATGGGGAAGCTTGTCGAGGTGAGCTCTTTTCCATCGACAGAAACAGAGAAAACAGTCGCACTCTACCGTGGCTGCTGCTGATGCCGCCCGCTCTTCGAGTTACACAAGGCTGTGTCTGAGGCAACTGGTGCAGAAGCTGCAGGTCGTGAATCGCGTTGTGGTGGTTTTGCTGCAAGAGCAGCGAATGTTGCTGGGCGAGATGTGCGTTGCTTTGGATGTGGTGTTGCAGATGACACCTATGCGCCTCACTGGCAACGAGCGCTTGCAGCATGCAGCACTAGTTGCTTTTGAGTTCTTTTTGGTTGCCTTTTGACATCAATTATCTGATGATTGTCTCCGGTAGTCTGATTTCTCTGATAAAAACTGATGTGGCGTCCAGACGGTATAATCCGCGTCCATACCATCATCATTCCGACAAGATACAGTTCCGACAAAATGGTTCCGACAGTCTACAAAACGAAGCAGTCTTGTATTTAAAAACACACAGTATTAAAATGATTTGAAAACACGAGAAAACATGCTAAAAAGAACGGA
>JAASFJ010001047.1:0-12480 GCA_023333755.1 Globisporangium uncinulatum
CGACTCCAACCGCTTGTATCATCGTGATATCGACGAAGACAGTGGAAGCACAGCGACAAATGGGTACGCGGGCATGTTGGATATGTGCTACTTACTTCGCTGTGTGCAAGATGTTCTGGGTCTCTTTCGGAGCAGGGTCAACGATGGCGCCAACAGTGAGCAGCGCCGTGCGCGCTTGAATGGCGGCGTCGAGTTCCCCGCGGCGGTGAAGTGCGCGGAAGTGCTTGAGGGCTGAGCCGAAGCCTCTCGTGCGTATTCCCTGAGAGAGGAGGAACGCCAGCGCTGCTTCCTCCGACTCCTTTCCGAGCGCGAGCACGTCGTCGCGGTATGTGACGCGCCTTCGGCCAGGACAAAGTCGCGCGTCAGGAAAATCTTCAAGTACGCGACCGCGAACTTCACATCGAACTTCTTCTTCCGATCAGAGGACAGCCACAAGCGGGGCTCTCCAGCGTACCAGTCAAACCACGCCGACGAGAGATCCATCACCGCCGACTTTTGCCTCGTCGCGCGATTCTCAAGTGGTTCCTGGCGAGGCGGCAGAGCGGGTGGTGCACGAAATGGGTCGTGCTCCTCCTCCAGAAGCTGCACCCACGTCGAGAGATCGTGATTGAGCGCGAGGAGCCGCTGGATGATGACCGCCTGCTGCTCCACAAGCGCAGCTGTACCGGTCGGCTTCTCGGGCGGTGCGTCGGCGACAGCAGCAACGGCGCTTAACGCCAGAGACCAGCTGACGAGCTCCTCCTCGGCGATGCACTCATGGCTCGCGCAGCTCTTGATCTTCTGGACAAGAGGCGAGCTGGCGCTCTCCTTCTTCAGCGACGGGTAAGCTTGGACGAGGCGGACGAGCAGGATCTCGCGGACGCGATCTCACAGGATAAGTGATTTGTTCGACAAGCCGGAACACGAGGAGAAGAGACGAGCAGAGAAGCATTGGAGGCGGGACTTCGTCTCCTCGTCGAACGAGCTGAGACACCGCGGCACCACGACAGCATTAGCCGACCACCCGCTGAGCACCTTCGCGACTCGCTGGTCCTCCGATGTCGTGTTCATCACGTACTCGAACGCCTTGTTCGTTGGCGCCAGGTTCCCCCCCCCCTCTGTCGAAAATCCACTGGACGCTGACACCTGCACGGCCGTTCGCGTGTTGAGCTCCGCCTCTGCGGAAGGAGTAGGAGGAGAGATGCTCGGCGATGCCTGCCGCCGGCGCGACCTTGTCGAGAAGTCGGTTGACGAAATTGTGCGCTCCAGGTGCTCTGGGTCCCGCCGCTCCGGTGCTCGTCGACGAGCCGATCGCGCTCACCGAATCACCAGCTTCGCTCTCAGCAACCGCGCTTTCGAGGCGCTCCCGCAACGACATCTCGCGGACGATGTCGACACTCTGAGTCCATTTTTGCACTGGGAGGTGTTCGAACAGGCTCGCGCAAGGTGCAGCCTGGACAGCGGCGGCATCTGCGATGCCTAGAATAGGACAAGTGAGAAAGTCAGCATCGAGGGACAGGGTCAGGCTCTGCTCTTCCGATGTCTTCACTCGCACGATGCGCATGAAGAAAATGCCTCGCGAGCACACTGAAATATTGCCCTTCTTCGCTAGCGAAAGATCTGAGGCGCGACCAAACAGATACCACAGCAAACACATCAAAGCTGCATCTTGGTAGTCAGGAGCGCAACTAACATGACTGTATATATGCTTCATGAGGAAACGCAAGCTCGCCTTCGTGCAGGCAGCAGCTTTCTTAACGAGACCCTCGTCATCTCGCTTCATACAGTGTTGTTTGAGAATGCGTCCCATCTTCAGTACAGGAGCTTCAATCGCTGAGCGACTTTAAGGAAACAACTCCATGAGCCACAACTTCACTTGTCTGAAGTATGACATCACAATGTTCCGCTTGAGCTTGGTGCCCTTCGCGTTCTCATTGAATGCAAGATGCATGGCAAACTGATCCATGACAGTAGCGAACCTAACGCCAGAGGGATCGACAGACAAGCACGCAGTAATGTAATCTAGATCCACTACATCCGACTCGAGGAAGCGCTTGAACGCACCAACACCGACTGCTCGAGCATTGTGCGTGATCCGTGGGATCAATGCATTCACACTCATTTTGCACTCTTCTCAATCAATGCAAAAGTCGAAATGAGGGGAGTATTTCTTGAGTCCGCAACTGACTTGGTTTGGCAATGGCCTCGACGAATGTTGGCCAACCGTTCCGACTTTGTGCGTCGGAATAATGTCGAAACGACAGGTTTGGTTCTGATTGGCTAAAAAATGGACTAATAGTAATCTCTATTGACTGATATCAAGCAAGCTCACGATGATTGGACCAAATGGTGTATACAAACGTCAAGTGATGTCGGAATACCTGCGATATTCATCCTTGTTCTCTCTGATGCTACATCTCACCCTCACTCACCCCCTTCGCAGCAGCTTCCAGCGCCGCGTCGCCAGCGCTGATTGCAGCACCATGAGCTCCATCTCGTATTCCGCGCGCCCGTCAGCAATCTTCTGGGTGTAACGCACTGCCCCGCGCCGGTGGCCTTGTGTCTGCGGGTCTCCGCCCGCAACACCAGCACTTCCATCTGTACATCTTTGACTTTGAGCGGGGGTGAGCGACCAGCCCACATATATTGTTACCGGTACTGTACTACGTAGTATTTTGTACTACTGTAATACCTCCGTCCCAGAAGTAAATGACCAAAGAGAAATGCTCCATTTCATTCTTTTTTTGCGGACGAAGTTGCTCGTCTTCCTCACATGATCTTTGAGAACAAAAGTACCTACAAGTATAAAAAAAATTTGCGCGTAAGCTGGTTGATTTTGAAAGCTTGTCTGAAGCAATTAGCCGGCTTATTGGTGTAACAAACTTCATTTTTGTTCATTTTTATTGGACAAGTTGCATTTACTTTTGGGGCTGAAGTGCAGCCAAACCCCTCAAATCGTTACATCAAATATGAGAGTTTATCATTCACATATTAGGGTTATTCTTTTTTATGAATTTGTGTTTCTTCCTCTCCTCCATGTACCCTACTAGCACCAAGGACTTCTTGAAAAGGTCCACTGTATCTACTGTTGCCTTAGATGGTAAAGTTTGTACGGTGCCGCCGTAAACAACGCCATACAGCGTCGTCCACAACGAAAGGTTGATCGGTTGTTTCAGTGTCGAACGCAGATCACCACATAGTGTACCATTACATGGTATTTCGTATTTCAGCGGGAAAAACCAAATTGACTAGTCCATAAATCGGCTGTATTTCGAACCTAAGTGCAAATCACAACAAGCACCCAGATATTCAATCTTGAATAATTCACTATGAGAAATTATCAATAAAACATGATGCTCTATTATTTGATGTAATATCACAAATTTGTTCTACCAGTTATCATACTCGTTGGTGTCACGATTTGAGGGGTTTGCCTGTAGTAGTATTTAGAGTACAGGCGTTATTCTCAATAGTCAAAGGTTTTTTGGCTGGACGTTTTGACAAATCCTTAAAAATCAGCAAAAAGAACATGTATAAAAATCAAGAGGATTTATGAGCGACCGAGCGCATTGGGAGAGGCGTGACGCGAAACCTCTCAACACCAGACATGAGCTCGTAGATATCCTCACCAAGGATACCAGTGTGGCGCCAGCAGTTCACGACAGTCGCTTTATGACTGACCCCCACGCTGTTCGCGCTCAACGCAACGCGTCGAGCACACTCACCTCGAAGAGCCCGTCCACGTTGATGTCTCCCGCGCACACTTCACTATCTAGAACGCTGTCTAAATTCTCCATGATGGCATCGTTGCGAAGCTTGCGCAGGTGGTTCTTGAACGCTTGAATCACCCCCCCCCGTCTTGCGGTTGCAAGTGCGTGGTGGTGTTTGGGGGGAGGAAGTGGACATTGACGTTCGTTGTTGAGACGGGCGTGCGGTGGGAGGAGGCGTTGTCAAGAAGCAGCAGCACCTGTCGCCCCTCCACTCGCATGCTGGCATCGAAGTTCTCGAGCCACGCTCGAAACAGCGAGGTTGTTATCCAGCCTTTTGCTGCACTAGTGTAGTCAACACCAAGTGCCTCGGCACTGCTGCCCCAAAACAGCGCGGCTGCCGAGCCAAGCCGCTGAACAGCAGCGGCAGCTTGCTTGAGCCGTCCGTGTTCGACGCGATCGCGACTGTCAGCCTCTTCTTGTCCGTCTTGCGTCTTGACACGATGTTCTTGCTGATGGTTGTCGTCGGCGCCATGCTGTAAAAGAAAGCGGACTCATCGAAGTTGAAGACGTCGGTTGCGCTGTATTCACTCGTTACCCGCTGCAGCTCCTTTCTGCCTGCATCGACGTCCTTCTTGCTCGCTGACGCCGCCTCGCCCTGTACTATGCGCGTCTTCAACCCGTTGGGCTGCACGAGCTTCTGCACCCAGCCGATAGAGAAGGTCAACTGCTCGAGCTTGACGTCAGGCGCGTAGCTCGCCGAGCGTGTAACAGCGGAGCGCAGCTTCGCCGCCTTCGACTGGATGGTAGCGTAGGTCACGACAGGAAGCTTAAGCCGCTCGCACGCAGACACCCAGCGCACAAGCGCTCTCTCGAGATCGGGCGAGCTAACAGGCTACGTCGACTTGACAGTCGGCTGCGCAAGCGCGGTGTCGGCGGTGACAGGGGCCTTGAGAAGCTTGTAGATGGTGGCGTGTGAGGGGGGGGCTTCTGCAGCTTGAACTCGGCGGACGCCCACACACTTAACTCGCGCAGCGACAGGTGGGAGTGCTGCTTTTTGCGCTCGCCGAGGCGCAGCTTCTGGATCGCGTTCATGCGCGTGCGCGTCGAGCGTTCGTGCATCGTTCTTGCTTGTTGTACTTGCTTGTTGCTTTATTTTGTTTAAATGGCACGCGCTTTGATTGTCACCTGGTCAAAAGGATTTGATGCTAGCATATTCACTTTTGGGGGGGTATGCGTTTTGTGTGGTGTTGACTATTGAGAATAACGCCTGTAGTTGCGAATTCGATTTTCTTTTTCATGCGGCTAAATGCGGGTCTTAACAATCAAAATGAGGCTACAAAAGTAATATTGCAATTTTCATTTGCTTACCCATTTTTGAGCAAAAGTCGTCAAGTCGTCGAGTCGCGTCCGCTGTTTTGCTGTAGCCGCCATGCTTTCTTGTTGTACACAAAGTACAAGTTGTGAGCTTGCGAGAACTCGCGCTGTCTTCATTTTCAATCCTCGCTCTCCTTCAAAGCCCATGTACAGGTGCAGCAGCTGCAAGTCGCCAGCATGGCATCTCTCCCTCCCTCACCCCCTGTGTGAGGAGGTGCCGCTCACCCACGACAAATGGGTGCGCAAAAAGATACTTTTTGGGCAAAAGTGGGAGCTTGATGGCGCAGCCAGCAAGTCTTCGCGGTTCTCTCTTTTGCTTCTCTCTGCTTCGGCGACGTTGTCCAACTTGCAACGATGCTTGAACCAATGCTGTCAAGGCCACATCTCAATGAGCAGCAGCGATTTCTCTACGCCTCGCTCCTCGTGTATGCCACTCGACTTTTCCAACGCGATACGCCAGCGTTCGCTCGTGTGCTTGACAAGCCATCAGCATCTATCGATGCTTTTTTCCTTCTCGCTCTCAGCTTACAAAATATAGTGTAGATTCATGGTTTAGTAAGATGGATAATTGCCAATCACCCAAGTGCAAAAACGAGCCGATTCTCCCAAAGCAAATTCTACCCAAATGTGATAAACCTTGACGGGCTTAACAAAACGAGCAAAAACAGCGGTGACCTTGGATCGTACTGTATCTCATCGATTTGGGCGCTCGTGCTGCCCAAAACGCGCATATTTTGCTTGTCGTCATTGTCGTTGTCGCGGAGGGAGCGAGCAGCTCTCTTGCTCTTCGCTCTCTTCCACTGCGCGTCTCGCGGACTCGCGCTGACAGGTCGACGACGTGTGTACAGAAGCATCCAATGGCGCCTTCGACACCGCGTGAGAAGCGCATCAAGGTCTGCGTGCGCATCCGGCCGTTCACAAAGAACGAGGCCGTCAAAGCCGGGGGCAAGGCAGCGTGGACCTGGTACGCCGCGTCCCACGTGGCAGGACGCGCACGAACAGTCACTCGCGTGTACTAATGTAGGTGTGTCCCCCTCGTCCATAGGCATGAAAACACTATCTACCAGCAGATCTTCCCAGCGCAGATCCCTGCACGGCGAGCCGACCGGAAAACTGGCGGCGGCGGCTCGACGACCAGCTCGATTGCGAGCTCACGCGCAGCAGCTGCGGCCGCAGTCGACTCGGCGAACCTGCCGTCGTCGTACTCGTTCGACTACCTCTTCCCACCCACGAGCCCCACACAGAGCGTGTACGACGAGACCGTGCAGGTACGACCGTCCTCTTGGAAGCCAGAGAGCGAGAGCGAGAGCCGTTCATTAGCTAACTCTTGGGTATCTTTCTGTAGGATGCGATCTCTGCGGCGATGGAAGGGTACCACTCCAGTGTGTTTGTGTACGGACAGACGGGGACGGGCAAGACGTACACCATGCAGGTACTGTACAACCATCCATGCTGGTGCAAGCCAACACTGTATTGTACGCACCCCTCACTCACACATTCTTCCTCGTTTTCTTCACAGGGTGGAACGGGTGAGCCCGGCATTGTCCAGCTGAGTGTAAACGAGATCTTCAGCCACATTACGTGTCACCCAGAGATGGAGTTCCTCTTGCGCTTCTCGTACCTCGAGATCTACAACGAGCGCATCTATGACCTCCTCGCCGCCGGAGCCAAGTCTGAAGTCAAGATTTTCGAAGTGGCTCGGACAACTGCGACTGGTGCGTCGAGTACCAGTGGCGCCAAGGACGTGATCATCAAGGGCCTGCGTGAAGAGATTGTCGTGACGATGGAGCACGTGCTCTCGCTCGTTGAAGTCGGGAATCTGCACCGACACATGGCTATGACCGAGTCGAACGACCAGTCGTCCCGGTCCCACGTCATCTTCCGGATGGTGATTGAGAGCCAGCCAAAGCGGTCACCACGGGACCGGGCGCCAACGAGTGTCGGCCCCATCCGGTCCGCGACACTGAACCTCATTGACCTCGCAGGCTCAGAGAGCGTCCGGCTCGCGAACACCACTGGGCAGCACTTGGAAGAGGGCAAGTACATCAACCGGAGCCTATTGACGCTCGGCCACATCATCTGGAAGCTCAGCCGGGAGCGGCAGAGCGGGAAACACCAGGTCCCACCACCGTCGTCGGCGTCATCATCGTCGGCTGCGCCGTCGCTGGCTCATCTGCCGTACCGGAACTCGAAGCTCACGCGGATCCTCCAGCCGTCGCTCGGTGGGCAAGCGCAGATCGCAGTTATTTGTACGATCGCTCCGTCTGTCGAGTGCCTCGCAGAGACGCACAACACGCTCAAGTTTGCTAGCCGCGCACGGCGATTGCGCAACCGCGCAGCAGTGAACGAGATCTCAGGTGAGTCTGTGCTATTGCGCAAGTACCGTGCGCGCATCCGTGAGCTTGAAGAGCAGCTCGAGAGTCTCCAGCGGCGCAAGTCGAGTGTCGGCGTCAGTGGTCGAAATGCTGGCGGTGGGAATACTGGGAACGGAGCACAGGCGAGCGTGAACCTGTCGATCATTGAAGAGCGGCAGATGGAGCTCCAGTTTGCAATCAACAACATCAACCGCGTGATCCTCAACTCGGGGGCCCAACAACAGGTTGCTGAGGCTGCCAGCGCGATGGTTACGCCAGCGCCGCTGCCGCCGCCTTCGACGCAGCTGCGTGGGCGACCGCGGCCAGCAGAGATCAAGACGCAGACAGAGCCAGTGCGGGCCTCCGAGACCCCGGATGACGCCAACGATGAGCCGGACGAGGAAGAGGACGAAGAGGAAGACGAGGCCCCGTCGAGCCGGTCGAACTCGAATCGGACGCTGATTGGCAGCGGTGGAAGCCGAGCGAGTACGAAGACGCTCCCACTGTCGTCGTCATCGTCGCTCCCGACGACAGACGGCGGCGACTATGAGCCAAAGGACATGATCATTGGCGAAGAGCCAGAAGACGAAGAGCAAGCCGACTTGGCGAGTGGACAACCCTCACCAGCACAACAGCAGCTACAGCCACCACAGCAGCGCATGTCGCTGACGACAATGCTGCGGTCCAAGTACCAGGACGAAATCACGCGAATGGAACAGCGTGCTGGCCGGTGGAGTCTGCGGCCGGACGGCGAGGTGCAGCCCCAGCAGGCGCTGCTCCAGGAATTTGTGCGGGGGCTCGAGATCGCAGAGGCCGAACAAGAGACGCGGATGAGCAAGATCCAAGAGCTCGAGCTCGCGAACCGACAGCTGCGCCAAGTCCTCGCATCACGTGAAGAAGAGCTCGTGGCGTTAAAGAACACTCGCCCAGAGAACGAGACGTTGTAGGACGTGTGGGGTATCTACGAGAGCTGGACGACAGTACTACTTACTGTACGTACGACAGAGCGAGTTCGGGCTGGTTCTCTTTCCGCCCAGTAACATGGTTAACTGTATCATTGAAGCGACACTTCCGATCGTGATACAGCAATGATGTGAAGTGAAGAAAATGAGGCGATCAGCCCGTTTGGAGCGCAACAATCAGTCAGTTCGACCATCGAAGCGTCAAGCTTCAAGGTTTCAACTGGCAGGTTGATGGAGGAGACGTGTGTGGCGGTTGCCGTGGTCCAATCGGAACCCTTCTTTCGCCAGTTAGAGTGCGCCGGCGCATTGAAGCAAAACTGCTGCTTGGTGTTGGTATCTCAGATCGAGTCCCACTCGTGAATACACTCCGGGCCACACAAGCGACCTCAGCCAACCAGCCAACCAGCCAACCAGCCAACCAACCAACCAACCAATCACCCGAACGAGACGATGGAGCACCCGGCAGCTGCGATGGCGCGCATGACGGGCGTCACGCCGACTGGCGACAAGTCGAGCGGCGGAATCGCGTCGATGCTGGGGCAAGCAGTGCCGACAGTCACGAACGCCATGGCGCGCATGACGGGTGCGACCCCGCCTGTCCAGGATTCCAAGAGCACGATCACGTCCGCGTTTGGGCATCCGCTGCCGACTGTGTCGCATGCGTTCCAGATCGACGGCCGGCCTGTGTCGTCGGACTCGACGTTGTTTGAGAAGCAGCAGACGTTCAACCGCGCCAAGACGCTCGAGCGCATGGTCCACCCGGCTGGTTCAGGGGCGTTTGGGTACTTTGAAGTCACGAAGGACTTGACAGCGCACTGCAAAGCCAAGTTCTTGAGCAGCATCGGCAAGCGGACGCCCGTGTTTGCTCGCTTCAGTACCGTGACGTTTGGCCGCGAGTTTCCCGACTCGGGCCGGAACCCACGCGGCTTTGCGGTCAAGTTCTACACGGAAGACGGCAACTACGACATTGTTGGGCTCAACTGGCCCATCTTCTTTGTGCGCGACCCCATGAAAGGCCCGGACGTGATCCGTTCGCAGCAGCGGAACCCTGAGAACTTTCTGCTCGACCTCGAAGCGACGATCGACTTTCTGGCAGCGAACCCTGAGTCGATGCACGCTGGCGCAATGTTCTTTTCCGACTCGGCGACGCCGGTCGGCTGGCGCTACATGGACGGCTTTGGCTGCCACACGTTCAAGTGGGTGAACGCGGACGGCGGGTTTGTGTACGTCAAGTACCACTACGTTCCAGCAGTCGGGAAGAAGTTCTTTACGTTTGAGCAAGCCCAGCGTATGTGCGGCGTGGACCCGGACTTTGCGAAGCGCGACTTGTGGGAGCACATTGAAGCCGGGAACGCGGCTCAGTGGACGGTGTTCGTGCAGCTCATGACGGAAGCCGAAGCGAGTACGTGTGCGTACGATCCGTTTGACGTGACGAAAGTGTGGTCGCACCACGACTTTCCGCTCCACGAACTCGGGCAGCTCGTGCTGAACAAGAACCCGGAGAACTACCACCGTGACGTGGAGCAAGCCGCGTTCAGTCCAGGGAACCTTGTGCCAGGCATTGAGCCGAGTCCGGACTTGCTGCTGAACTGGCGCATGTTTTTCTACCGCGACGCGCAGTACCACCGCCTGGGCGTGAACCACCACCAGATCCCAGTCAACTGTCCGTTCATGGCCAAGTTTTTCAGCCCGCAGAGTCGCGATGGAGTGGGACGCGCGGATTCGAACGGGGTCGGGCTGTCGTCATACGCGGCGGCTGGCAGCCACAAGCGGCAGCAGGTGTCGCCGGAAGCCGACTGGCTCGCTGTACACTTGGCGGGCACGCTCAGTCGCGGACCATCGAGTCGCCATGAAGGCCACGACTCGGAGTACGATCAAGTGCGCGAGTTTTTCTACACGTCGCTGGACAATGAAGGCCGCGAGCACTTGTTCAAAAACACGGCGCTGTTCCTGCGCTTCTGTCGTCCGAGCGTCACGAAAGCGTACATGGCGCAGCTGGGAGTGATTGACGAGAAGTACCGGGCGGGCGTCGCAGCAGCGCTGGAGAAGGTCGGACCAGCGCCGACAGCAGGAGACTTGTACGAGATGGTTGCGGGCAAGACACACTGATTCGAGTGACGTCGGAGGCGGAAGGTGTCGTCGTGACGGGTTACCACACACGGGCGTAACATGGATGCATGTCATTGCCAGCAATGGGGAGGTTGGCAGAGTTGAGTACGTGAGCAAGCAGCAGGTGCACAGCAGGAAGCTGTAAACAATCAGCTTATGGTAACAACATCTTTTGAAGCGGCTCGATTGACGGGTTTGCCTCTGGTTCTCAACTTGCTGAAGACGACCAACTACAGTGTAGTACTGTTCAAAGGAGTTGGTGACCTGTTTGGCTCCGATTCAAACAAGATTATGCATGCTCGTTCCAAATCGACTGCTCCTGCGTCCAACTTGATCTCGCGCAAGACCAGGAGGACGACTCCGACTTGAACTGTTCGAACATTGCCCATCTCGTCCGGTACCCTTCGAGATACTCGTCCGCAGTTTTGACCATCAACACGTTCGCGTACTTGACGCGCAGCCACTGAAAGATCTCGGAAGTGGTTGTGTTTCACGGCTGCTTCGACAGCCGCGCTAGTGCAGTAGTCGATCCCCGCTCGCCTCAGAAACAGTAGCGTCTCAAACTTGCCATCCACAATAGCTCTTTCCATCGCGACGTTCAGCCTGCGCTTCGATGCTCGTGCAACCACTGAAGTATCTCGAGCGAGTCAGTCTCGTCCATTGCTCTCGTAAAGCAGCTCTCTGCGCGGTTCTCGTACGGCCACTTCACGACGTCGAGGTGTCCGTTCATCGCAGCATAATGCATCGCCGCCTGCGTGCAGCCTTCTGTGGAGATCGAGTGCAGGAGCTTCACTACCTCAAGGTATCTGCACTCCGCTTCATTGTCCATCGCCCTCTTTGTGCAGCATTCGGTCCGAGTCGAAGTCAGAAACCTCACGATCTTCCAGTCGTCACGTGATGCCGCAGTCCATCGCTCGGGCGGTACACCCCTCGGATCGATTCGCGTGCAACCACTTGACGACCTCGAGATGACCGTTCTTGGCCGCTCCATCCATCGCTTCGGTTGAACAGCCTTCTCTTCGGTTCGTGTGCAGCCACTGTACGATTTCTAAGTGGCCATTCGTAGCTGCGTCATTCATGGCCTGCACCGTGCATCCTTCGCTCCGGTTCTCGTGTAGCCACTGCACCACGTCAAGGTGACCTCCACTTGCAGCGACGTTCATCGCATTCGCGGTACACCGGTCTTCAGGCAAGTGCTCGTGGATCCACTTGACGATCTCCAGGTGCCCAGCAGTAGCTGCGTCGTCAAGCCAGTGCGTCTTGATCCCTTTTGACTGCGTGCACAGCCACTCGATCATTGCTAGATTACCGCTTACCGCGTCATAGCGGAGCAACTCTACCGACCGCCAGTTGAAGACGTATCCTTGGGCGACAAGGTACTTGGCCACACCGAAGTGTCCGGACCTGACAGCGGCGCCGAGAAGTTCTGTGCGTGACAACTGCGAGACACCGAGAAGCCAGTTTTCAGCGCCACGACTCTGTCTTCTCCTCCGCTCATCGCAAAGAAACTGCACGACTCCGAGATGGCCACTGCTAGCCGCTTCCTTCACGTATCAGACCCTTAATGCGTTCGGGTAGCAGCTTTAGCGACGACAGGATCTACTGCACCACCTCAGCATGTCCGCAGTTCACCGCCTCGTTAACAACAACGTCGTTCAGCTCCACGCTCGGGTACCGCTTAGCAAGCCATTGGAGCACGCGCAGTCGACCGGATCTTCCCGCCTCGATCATCGCTTTCACAGGCACGACACTAGGACAGTACTCGCAGCAGATCCAGCGGACGACATCCAAAGCGTCGTCACCACCGCCTTTCGCTGCCGCAACTAGCGCTTTCGATGCGAGAAACGCACGGTAGAACGGGTCTATCGGAGGATGCAAACCAGTCGCCACGCTGCACTCTTCGTGAGCTGCGAGTCGCATCAGCATTCGCAGTCCGAAGCCGTTCTCTACCGCTCGTTCCATGCTCCATCGACTCAGGATGGCTCCTTCCAG
>JAASFJ010001048.1:0-12474 GCA_023333755.1 Globisporangium uncinulatum
ATCCTCTCTCGCTCCCGGCGTGAGCGTCGACGAAATCGCCTTCACCCCTGAGTTCGTGACGTGAACGAGCTCCACGACATTTTTCAATTGGTTGTTGCTGTCTGCGATTTGCTGGTGGTCGCTGTTCCGCTTGGTTGTTTTGAATGGATGATGCTGATGAGACGATAAAATAGTATTCGTCTACTTCGCGAACATCACTCCCGAAAGCCGTGTCCGCGAGCAGATTTCCAACAACCCCAGCGCGAGAGCCAAAAGCGCAATGATGAATATCACAGTAGTCTGCACCTAGCTCTGTGGAGAAGGCATGTCTTGTACCTGAACTCGTACTTCGTCTGTTTGTACTTGCTTCCGACCTTGACATGGTCTCCCTGTGGATATGGAAAAGCTCACACTCTGGGTCCTTGAATTTACTCATTATCACTACGTAATTTTCAATAGTGCAAGCTCCAATCAAGTGATTTATGCTGAAGGTGATCGGAGCGTTTGTCAACATCACATATCATTTATAAGATTAGAGAATATCACAATAAGTAGGTAATTCTGCTTGTGTAATATATTACGGCAGAACTTTATTCCATGTCATGAATTTGAGGAGGTGTGGTAGCACGAATGTGGTATAGTAACCCTTACCTGAACAGAATCACGACAAACCAAAAATATTACAGATTTTATTAGATTTTGGAAGTATTTGTACAGCTTGCGAAATTAATGATGAAATGTAATGTATAAGAGTTGGGATCCAATCAGACCTCCAGTGAGACAGCTGTAACTACTGTACTCGGATTGAATCAAGAGAACATGCGTGCTTGTGCAACAAATGAATTGGTACACTGCTGCCTGGAATGGTTCACGACAGGTACAGGTACAGTTGGGGGTGCTGATTCGAGTACTGTAGCCATTCGGCTTGCCCGCTCGTGATCCCAGTTGATCCCCACAATGGGCCCATGTGCTCGCTGCCTTGATCACGACGAGCGAAGCTTGCGCTTGGCGACCGAGAGGTCCGACGCGCTGGACGCCGCAGTGCTGGGCTCGCTCGCGGAGAACGAAGCGCGGCATTCAGCAAAGCGCTGAGAGGTGGACAAGCCGACCTCGATCGATCGCAAGCACCACAGTTGTCGAGTCGAGCGAGTGCGTCGACATGAGAGCCACCGGCCACCAACAGCAAGGAACCATCACTTCACCGCTCTTTGGCACGGGCTTCGACGCTCGCTTTTGGCTCAACCGACGCCAATCCGGGTACATTGGCGCCGCGGTCATGTGGTTGCTCGCGCTTTCAGGGCTATGCGGACTCGTGGTGCGTCTCCTGCGCGTACTTTGCTCAGCATCACTGCTCGTCTGCTCTTGTTCCTGGATGTTTTCAAAGCTGACGTGCGCGTGTGCTGCTGAGCAGGGAGCTATAGTGTACCCGTGGCTGGGGCTGTCGCGTGCGGGGGTCGCGAACATGGTGGCCGTCACCTCGATCTGCATCCTTTCGCTCGTGGCACACGGCAAAGGTACATGCGAGTGCTGTTGATGTTGGTGGTCAACGAGTCGGATTGCTGAGTCATTCAGTACTCGCGCTTAGCAGCCATGCTGACGGACCCGGGGGCGGTCCCGATAGACGCGCTGCCTGCGGCGTTGGTTGGGGCTACGAAAGGCGAGATCGCTCGGTACGGCTGACTCAATGGCACAGCACAAGTCGCCTCTTACTGACGCACGCGTGTGTGCGCGCTTAGCATCGATGTGAAATCGATCCCACTGTGTGCGCGGTGTCGTCAGATCAAGCCCGAGCGTGCGCACCACTGCTCTCGCTGCGGCCGCTGTGTGGTCCGGATGGACCACCACTGTCCGTGGGTGAACAACTGTGTCGGAGTTGGGAACCTCAAGTTCTTTCTGCTCTTCAACTTCTACGCGCTCGTGTACTCGGTCTACACGCTCACGCTCGTCACGCTCTGGTGGTGGCGGGCGACACATCCGTATGTACTCAAGCGGCAAGTGCGAGTCCGAGCTCAACGACACCCAGTGACGTTAGCTATGTGCGTGTGTGCGCTCGTGTCTCCAGGTCCACTCGAGCGGAGATTGCGGTCGTGCTCGGCCTCGTGGTTGCGGGTTTGTTCGTCGGTGCCATCGCACTCGGGATGCTCTGGGACCAGCTCTTCCTCCTGCGCACTGGAATGACGCAGATCGAGCTACTGAAGGCGGAGACACAGGAAAAAGAAGCGATCACTAGCCGAGCCAGCGGCAGCTTCTCCGAGATCTTTGGCGGAGCAAGCGACGAGTTTTCCCTGTCGTGGCTGCTCCCGACTGACGTCTGGTTCCCACCGTAAGTACAGTACTTGGACGAGGAGAGAGGGCTCACTCTTTCTTCCTACACACTCAGTTGTGGTCGTTACCCTCTCTCTCTGCCTCTCCAGGTCGCTCAAGCCGCGGATCTTTGGCTACGTGCTTGAAGAAGAGCTTGATGCGCTGCGTCAGGCTGAACTGGCAGCCACCACTGCCAAAGATGAACAGGAAGAGGAGCCCGTCTTGACGCGCTTCGCATCGACTGACGCGTTTGGTGGAGGGTGTTCGATCGAGCGAATCGCGGTGGACAACCACATGAATGACTGGTACGCAGAGTCTGGGAAGCTATTAGCAGCAGAGTTGAAGGGGCGGGATGCTCAGAGGTGCGACGCTGTAGCTCTTGCTTGCGAGATAGGTACCGCAAAGCGAAGGTGTTGTAGCTTTGCTACGAGGCAATTGAGTGCGACAGCGGAGGTCGCGGTGGTCGACAGCGTGACATTGACGAACCGAGATGTCAGTCAATCGCAGTCGATGTATGTTGCGCTGCCTTCTTTGCCTTCAAGAAGAAGGCAAGGGCACTCCAAGTACTCTGGGCTCGCTTTTTGGCGGAATAAATGTACCCATGTGTTTACCACAACCTTTCTCTTTGTGCAAAACGAAAGGCATTTTCGTGTTTGATGTTTTTGTAAATCGCATTCATTCTGATTTCTCTCCTCTTTTTCTGCGTGAGTGTTGGTATTGTTTTCAAAAATGTCATTCCGAAATTTGTCAATTCGCCAATTCGCCTCCATTTGTCAACATCACACCAAGCCGCCATGAGCAAGGGCCAGTCGAAGTCGACCTCGACCTCCAGCGTCGCGAGCGACGAGCGCGCGTACGGCCGCATAGCGCTCGGCGACCTCTCGGACGCACGCGTCGCACAGTGGAGCGTGCGCGCGGTCGCAGGTGAGCGCCGCCATTTCGCGCGCCGAGACGACACCTCGACCGCATCTTCCACCTCAACGTCCGCTTCCGCGGTCGAACGCATCGCACAGCAGACATTGGCGCTGCACGACGGCGCGCAGGCGCTCGTGGGGCTGCGCTGTGGTGCGTGCGACATTGCGGCGTTCGAGTCGCTCGCAGCGCAGTACGCGCACGTTAAGACGGACTGGCACTGTCTCAACCTCAAACGCCGTGGGAAAGGACTCGCAGCCATCGCGAGTGAGGCGGACGCAGCAGTGCTGCTGGAGCGCAAGAAAAAGGGCGCAGCCAGCGGTCGAGACGAGGAAGGCGCCGACGGTGGCTACAGCTCGTCGTCGTCGTCGTCAGGGGCGTCGGACCTCGATGACGACGACGACGTGTACACGACGAGCGAGCCCGTAGTGGAGTTCTCGGACGGGAAGAGCGTCTTCAAGGTGTTCAAGACCATTCTCTCGCACTCTACCGCCGACGACTTTGATCCGTACGCGTCGCTGGACAAAGCGCGCACGTCGAGCTTCAAGTGGGCCGTGTTTCTACTGCGTAGTGGGCGCTTTGCTGGCGCTGTCTTTGACAAGGACACTGCAGTGTGCCACAAGACGTTCCAGCGGTACACTGTGCGGCGGAAACAGGGCGGGAGCCAGTCAGCAAGCGACAATGCAGGGGGCAAAGCCAAGTCCGCGGGGGCGACGCTGCGGCGGTACAACGAAGCCGCCCTCAAACAGGACGTCGCAGACCTGCTCGCGCAGTGGAAAGACGTGCTCGCGTCCACTGACCTCATCTTTCTCTCGAGCGGCAAGACCGACCGCGCGACGTTCTTTGGCGGCAAAACGCCAGTGTTGCAGCCGGACGATCCGCGGCTGCGCCGCATCCCGTTCGCGACGTTCCGGCCGACGTTCGAAGAGCTCTGTCGAGTGCGTTCCGAGCTGAGCAGCGTCCGGTTCGCACCACTGCCGCCAACGCTGTCGCCGACTGACGCAAAGGCGAAACGAGCAGGAGCGAAAGCCCATTCCAGTAAGAGCCACCCACCGGCGGACGATAAAAACACGGCCCAGAACGACGAACTTGGGGCTATTGCAGAGGAGCAAGTGCGTGCGGAAGTGCTGCCGCCTGTCATCCAGCTTGTCGTGGACGGCGACCTCGGCAGCCTGAAGGAGTTGGAGCTTGCAAGCGTCGACGTGAACGCAGTGGACGCAACGAACCTCATGAGTGCGTTGCACCACGCGTCAGCGCAGGACGCAGCAGCGATGGTGAGCTACTTGCTCGAGGTTGGCGCGAACCCGTCGCTGCTGGACGTGCGTGGGCGGCCGCCGTACTTTTTGTGCAGCGCGAAAGAGACGCGGAACGCGTTCCGCCGGTTCGTGGCCGAGCACCCAGACGCGTGGGACTACGCAGCGTCGCAGATCCCGACCGGCCTCACGACTGAGATGGAGCAGAAGAAGAAGGACAAAGAGGCCGAGAAGCGGCGACGCGCGAAAGAGCGCAAGAAGCAACAGAAGAAGGAGGCAGTTGAAGCGCAGCTTCGTGAAGTGGCACGTGAAGAGGAGGCTGCGCGTCAGCTGGCTGCCGGTCGTGCGTGCGACGCGTGCGGCAAGTTTGCGGGGAAGGCGCCGCTGCACCGGCTCGAGTACAAGTACTGCTCAAGCGAGTGCGTGGCGAGCCATAAGCGACAGCTCATGAGCGACGCGGCGTTGCGGCGCTTTGGAGCGTAGCTGTCGTTATTGGTCGGTCAGGAGGCGGCAGACAATGTCGAGACGTCGTTCTAAGGCGGGAATAGACGACATTGGTTGGCGTCGCTTGGCGTTCTCGTTACAGCGTGTGGTTGTGGTCGCTTCTCTTATCTTTCAGAGACCAAGACGCCCAAGGGATGGAGCCGCCGCTGGACGACGAGACGCTGCAGCGGCTGTACGCGTGGATCGACGAGATTCCGCTCTCGCGGCCGAAGAAGAGCATCGCACGCGACTTTAGCGACGGGATCCTCGCAGCGGAGGTCGTCGCGTTTTACTTCCCCAAGACCGTGCAGATGCACAACTACAGCTCGGCGAACTCGGCCAAGCAGAAGCTCTACAACTGGCACACGCTCAACCGTACGGCGTTCAGGAGTTAGTTCGTGTGACTACCAGCAGGGCACTTGGACGACGTGAGCTGATGGGTTCGCTGTTGTTTTCTGTCGCCCGTAGGCAAAGTGTTCAAGAAGCTCCACATCTTCCTCTCGAAAGACGACATTGACGACCTCGTCCAGTGCCGTCCTGGGGCTGTTGAGCACCTACTCGTCCGGCTCCAGCTCAAGGTGAGTGCGTGAGATGCACGTGAACAGCGCCTCCCACCCACACAGCTGACGCAGTGCGTGTGTCATTCCTACACCTGGATGGTCGCTTCAGATCGCGAGCTACCGTGAGAAGCAGCCGCCGAGTCTGCCGTCGAGGCGATCGACAGACAACAACAACGACGCATTCCCAGTGACCGCTGCGTATAGTCCGAGCTCCACCACTGGCGCTGCGTCGATCGCAGGCACCCTGAGTGGTGGTGGAAGTGGCAGTTCGACAGGAGCACCACGGAGTCCGTCGCTGTTTGACAAGGTCGCTGAGGTCCGGGAACCGGTCGCCCAGATGCGAGACCTCTCGGTCGCGGACTCACACGGCGGCGTCGGCAGTGAGGTAGACGGCGCCTCGAGTCCGCACGGGTTCCCGACAGGATACAGTGCCGAGCACTACGCGTCGGCGAATAAGCTGTACGGCGGCGCTGGTGCAGACGCCGGAGCGCCCGACTGGCGGTCTGAAATCCGCGAGCGAGACGCCACGATCGCAGAGCAGCGCGAGGCGATCCAGGTACACGTGGGATGAGCGTCTCTCTCTACAAGCTTGCGTGTTGCTTGCTGCAGGACTGACGCGTAGAGTTGGTTCTCTCTCGTTCGTGTGCCGAGCACAGATCCTCGAGATGAAGGTCCAGAAGCTCGAGCAGCTCGTGCGATTGAAGGACGGCAAGATCCAGGCGCTCGTCACCAAGTTGCGGTCCCAGAAGCCGCCATCGTGAGGATGTCCTATTCAGATGTGTTGGGACTGAGACCACTCGGGGGTGAACTATGAAAGACTCTCTCGGTGCACGACACTGGTAGTTTCTTAGTGCTGCATATACAGGACGCTCGCTCTCTCTCTCTCTCTAGCATCACAACAGCGAACGCAGACCTCTGGCTACCAGCCAGCGCCTGCACCTACCCACCACTGCTCATCCCCAGAAGCGCATGACGTCCTCAGGAGTCTCAGCGGGCTTGAGCAGGTCGAGGGAGATGCCGTCGCCAGTGCTGCGGTAGCCGTAGACTGCAGGCGCCGGCCGGCTGCAGTGGCGGCTGAAGAGCGAGATCGTGTTTGAGCCTGCGTCGTGGATCACGACAAAGTCGCCGCGCACAATCGTTGGCAGCTCTACGTTGCGGCCGATGACGTCACCGCCAAAGCAGAGCGGACCCGCGATGTTCTGCTTCGCGAGTGGCGCTGTCGACTCGATGCCGTCCGCTCTGTAGCCAGCGACGAACAGTGCGAGCAGAACCCATAAGTGAGTCACCAAATGACGACATGGCTACATAATGTATCCATCCTGCCAACAGCCGAGATGGCTACACAATGGAACCACCACGACATTGAACAGACAAGCGCACGTACGTGAACACGGAGAGTCGGTGCGGGAAGAGCGCTGGGACGTAGCACGTGCGCAGGAAGAGGTCCGAGCCAGCGTGGATGATCGCAGTCTGGCTCAGCGTCGGCTCGGCGCTCGAGCTGCCCGCTGTCACCACTGGCTCGTGCTGCTTGACGTACTCGACTTCGCTGATCGTCCAGCCGGTTTTAGCGCTCACGCTCCGGCCGAACTCGGTCAAGATCGTCCGCCCGTTGCGCTCAAATAAACGCGGTGCGCACTTGCGCAGCACGTCAACGTACTCTGCGAACGTCGGGGCGACGTCGTCGCTGTCGTAGTTGGACGGCAGGCCGCCGCCAATGTTGAGCACCTTGACGCGGCTCACGCCCGCAGCCGCGTCAATCTCGTCCGCGAGCTCCGAGATGACGCGGGCGCCGTGGGCGAGCATCTCGAGCGTGCAGCCCTGCGAGCCGACGTGGCAGTGGAGCCCCGACATCCACGGGTTCTCGTGGAAGAACGCGACAATCCGCGCTCGGTTCGCTGCAGTGAGTGGCACGCCAAACTTGGAGTGGACGGTCGAGACGCTCAGCACTTCGTTGCTGCCAGCGCCAAGCAGCGGGTTCACGCGGAGCCCGATCCGCGGGAGGTGGCCGGCGAACCGCGGTGTGCACTCGGGAAAGTTGGACTGGAAGAGCGCCTCCGCGTGCTCGCGGATGATCTGGAGCTCGTCAAAGTTGTCGGCGTTCACTTCGACACCCGCGTTGATTGCGAACGCAATGTCGCGACGCGTCTTACATGGACTGTCAAACACAATCTTGGCGGGTGCACAGCCGAGTCGGAGCGCGTGCTTCACTTCAACGACCGACGCACACTCGAGCCCGACGTCGTTCTCGACGGCTCGTCGGAGGAAGAACGCCAGTGGGCACGACTTGATTGCGAACCGGTGCTCAAAGTGCGGCGGGAAGGACGTGAGCAGGGCTTGGAACGCACGGTCGATCGCGTCGAGGTCGTACACGAGCGCAAGCTTGTGGGCGTCGCTGTCGTCGTCGTCGTCGTCGTGCGGAAGCCCGAGCCGGAGCGGTTGTTGTTGCTGCTGGCGCAGCGTGCTGACAATGCCGTCGTCGCACATCTTGCGGACGACGCGTGCGAGGTGCGTCTTCTTGACTGCAAAGTTCCAGTCGTGGAGCGGCTTGGGCAGCTCGAGCGGTGGCGGCTCGACGCGCGCCTCAATGAAGCGCTCGTGGAGCAGCTCCCAGTGGCGCAAAATAACCGTCGTCTTGCGCAGCACGAGCTCGTCTTCGCGCACGAGCTCGTCGACAGCTGCGTGCAGGCTCGTCGGCAGCGCACGGTAGAACACGGCGTTGACCATGTCGGCGCCGAGCGCGAGCCGCAGTACAGCTCCATGCTGTCGACCGAGCTGCACGGGCTGTCCGAGCAGACACTGTGTCTTGGCGTCTGCGTCATCGGGCAGCACGGGCGACAGGTCCTTTGCCAGCAGTGCGTGCAGGTCGCGCAGCCGTGCAGCGTCCAGGAACTCCTGTCGCCGCTCGTCAAACACTTTGAACGACACGATACTGTCCATCGGCACGGTCGTGCTCAGCTTCGACGACGCCTCCAGATCGCCACTGACATTGACGCCGCCACGGTGCTCCTCCAATCCAAGCTCGCGGGGTCGGCTCGGATTATCGCACGCGCTTGTACCACGCGCACTTGACTCCCCGTCTGACGCTACCAAATTTTCGTCGCTGATTGGCGCATTCGTGATATTGTCGACTTTGTCGACTTTGCTTTCATCGTCAGCGAGCACCTCAACAAGTAGACGCCACTTCTCGCTCGCGAGCTGCGCCTTTGTGCGCGCGGCGTACGCGGCGGCAATCGCAGCCACGTCGTGCTCCGGGATGCGCGCGTACGGCTCGAGTGTCGCGAGTGCGCTCTCCCAGCGCAGCAGCAGCCCGACGTTCAAAAACGAGCCCATGCGCGCGCGCACTTGGCGCAAGCCCGTGGCTGGGAAGTCGTAGCGCGAAAAGTAGTCTTCGAGCCCGAGGGGCGCGCACAGCTCGGCGCTCTCCGGCTCGCTGACCGCGCTCTCAAGTTCGTATACGCAGCGCATGGGCAACAGCACTGCGCCACAGAATGGTGCGCCGCCATAGAATTTGGAGCCGGTCACGAGCGTCACGTACCCCCGCTGAGCAAAGCATCGGAATGCACGCAGGCTCAGCCGCATCTGACAGGCGTCGACGACTACGAGCAGCCGCGTCGGGTACGTGCGCGCAAGCGCGTCGGCGACTGCGAGCGACGGCGCGCGGAAGCCTGTCTTTGCGCCCATGACGACATGGAGCAGGACGACGCTCGAGCCGTGCGGGTCAGCGGCGAGCCGCGCGTGGACAGTCTCGGCCACGAGCGCGTCTGTGCAGCGCAGCACCCCCGTGTCGTCCCGTGCTGCGAGTTCAATTATGTCGACAAGGTCTGTTGGGAACCGACGTAGCGGCTCGCCTGGCACAGCTGGTTCGCCGCTCGGTGTCAGCTCGCTAAAGTGGCGTCCGCTAGACGCCGTCGCCGAGCCGCGGCCGATCTCGCCCTGCGCAGAGATGATGCTCGTGACGCGTCGTCTCGAGCCAACGAGCTGGGGCTGAGCGAACGCGCGTGCGAGCGCTGCTGCTGTCGCGAGCAGCTCCGCGTCTGTCCCAGACGGCGTAAGGACGACTCGGAGCGCATCGTCGGCGACAAGGTCCGCGATCCCAAGCGCAGCAGCGACACGGTCGCGGACAGCTGACATCTTCGAGTCAAAGAACGCGCTCGCGGACTGCGAGTTAGGGTTGATCGAGAGCGAGTTGAGCAGCAGCGACTGGCGGAGCTTCTCACAGCGCTGGAAGCTCGCGGCCGAGATACTCGAGCACGTACAGCTCGCGCGTGCGACAGCTCGCGAGCCAGCGGTGCTCGGCGGCACAGTCGAGCCGCTGTACTTGTTCGTCTTGGTCGTCGGACAGAGCACGGACCGGTCGTCCGAGCCGCGGAGCAGCAACGTCTCAGTTGGCTCGGCGAACGGTAGTGCGCACGCGACAAACTTGGCAATCTCAAGCCACGCTTCACCGTGGCTCGGGACGTGCAGCAGCGCTGCGAGCCGCGAGATGCGCTCGGCGACCGACGTCGCGCGCTTGAGCTGGTGCAGCACACGCACTTCGTTGTACGCGGCGTCGCTCCGAGCCGCGTACTCGGCGATCTGCGCTGCTGGGAACGTCTCGAGGTACTTGAGCTTCGTGAAGAGCAGCACAATGCTGCGCGCACTATAGCACGGCGAGTTCCGGTTGAGCTCCGGGAGGCACAGGAGCCGGTCTTGGAGCAAGTGGCTCAGTTTCACCGCGTCCGCGACGTCGTCGAGCTGCCAGTGGTGGTGCTGCTCGGGGAGCCCTGTTGGCGGCAACAGTGGGAGGAGCTCGGGACGGAACGCCTCGACCTGCTGCGCGAGCGGCTCGGTCGCGTCCGTGTCCTCGTTCTGCTCGTCCACGCGCTTCTTGCGCTGCTGGAGCCGCGCGAGGGCGCCGCTGCTGAGCGGAGGCGGTGTGCTCGAGCCGACAGGGATCGCAGCAGTACCAGTGTACACGTCCTTGTCCTTGGCGCCGCTTACCGGACTCGTACTGCGCGTGGTGCTCGTCTTAGCATGGGCGAGCTGCGGCTTGACGATCGGAATCTTGTTCATCGTGTTTGCTGGAGCGTCCTAGAATGAGGGAAGAATAACGAGACGCTCGTCGACTCGAGTACTGCTGATCGTGTGCACGTGAACCGAGCGTCACTAGGAGACAAAGGAGTCTGATGGAGTCTGTCGGTGTCTGTCGGTGTCGTCGGACTTGCTGGCTGGCGGGTGAACGCTGTCGTTGGTGGCGGCAACGGGTCTGGATGGCGGCAACGGGTCTGGATGGCGGCGTGTGTCCGAGTCGGCGAGTCTGGCAATTGCTTGGTGAACCGAGTCGCTTGGCCGAGGGCGCACGCTTGGGCTTGGGCTGCGGACAAGATACGACGACTCTCGCTCTCGTGCGAAACGACCGGAAGCTCGCGAGGCGCCTCCGATCGATCGAAACGACCTGTGGCACTACCGCGAGTGTTCCGATACTTTGCGCAGTGTGAAAAGAACGCTACTAAGATGGATGGATGGACGGACACAAGGAACTCGATCCAGGACTTTGCATGCGACTTGCGAACGTCGTGCACACACATCCAGCTTTGTTCTAAGTAAGCGTTCGCAATGAGCTATGTTTCGTGGTTGGAAGTGCAGGACCCATGGAGGTTTTGAATCTGAATGATACTGAAGTCAACCTACAGTCTGAAGTTAGTAAAGGTGGCGCCAGCTTGAACTGTGAAAGACATGCCAAAGTATGTTCGAAGGTTGGCATATGACTACGTCGCCCAGGCGAGGAATCGGCCAAGTCCGAGCTGGAGGCTGTAGAGGACGCACGCAAGAGCAACACCAGCACGATTGAAATTCGATATTCGCCCTTGTGATATTAACCCTTCAATACGAGATTTCGCGAAATGTACCACACATGTCAAATTCCCATGCTCCATCAGATGCCACAGCTTGGATCGCAACGGCGACAGCTATGTAGGGCACGATGCGGTACAGTGATTGACCTGCAGCAGCGAAAGAGGGTTGTCAACTGCTGTACACGCTACACCATACCACCCTCCTGACAATATACGCCCAAAGACAACAGTCAACGGTGCGAGTCAATCAGAGGTGCTTGCTCAGCGACACCACGCACACATTTCGCAGTGTCGAGGACGAATGAAATCGTTGCCAACTCCAACTCCTCGCTGATCATTGATCCCGCGTTTGGGATCGCCACAGTACTGAGAGGCGCTCGATGGTGCGAGGCATCCTGACTAAGTACGACTTTTTCAACTTTTTGGTTTGTACTTGGACGGTAGTGGTTTTTCATTCCGGATTCATTTCTATAGTCAGATTCGGTGAATTTGCAGCAGAACATGGTCATTTTTCTTGGCAAGTCAATTTGACTCACTTTATATTTTTTTCGACAACACAAATTCCGCATTTTCTCGAAAGTTCGTTTAGATACGAAATCGAGAGGTCAGAGTTTGAGGGCGATTATCTCGAAAAAGTCAAATGGTTCGTTAGCATGATTTCGTTTGAAGCAGACTCATATTAGTCCACGGCATGCGACTCAATAACCATTCCTCCGGCTACAGTGCTGCTTGCAGGTTCGTCAGGAGGTCGGGCTGGTTCAGCTGTTACGGCGGCGAAGTCGCGTGATGCGGGGGGAGTCAGCAGCCTGGTATAGCGAGCTTGTCTCCTCGGTGGTCTGTCGGTTGGTGATTCAATGGTTGACGTCGTTGTGTTTATGGTGGTCGATGTCAACAGCGGCGCGGCGCTCCGTTGGGAGCGTGAACTGGACGCATCGGCGTCTTCATCACATCGCTACATTGGTCTCGCACCCCGAAGCTCGAAGCTCGAAGCTCGAAGCCTCATCGCGTGCGTACTGAAGATCGTACATGATCCCGTATGGGGACAGACAGACAAAACAGGGGCTGCAGTGTGGGGGTCGCCCACAGCACCTGACAGGCCGCAAATATCGTGCTCGACGCCAACGCGATCGATCGCATGCCGGAGAATGC
>JAASFJ010001049.1:0-12459 GCA_023333755.1 Globisporangium uncinulatum
CAGGCGCCGCCGTCGTCTGCGCCACAACAGCAACAGCAGCAGCAACAGCAACAGCGTGCGCAGTCTGGTCCGCCAGGACAGGGACTGAACCAGACGCCCACCCACCAGCAACAACAACAGCAGCACCAGAACGCACAGGCGCAGCAGCAGGCGCAACTCCGTCAGCAACAGGCGCAACAGCAACAACAACAACAACAACAACAGCAGAAGAACCAAGCGCAGCAGCAAGCGCAGATGCAGCACCAGCAGGCGCGTCAGCAGCAACCACCGCCGCCGCAAGAGAGCCCGTCCATGTCGTCTGGACTCGGTCTGAGTCTGGACGACGGTCTGTACATGGAAAGCTCGCTGCTGCAGATGCCGTCGAACTTGGGCGGCGCCGGCTCGTCGTCGGGCTACTCGATGGGGTTCCCGAACGACCTGTCGCCAACCGGCTTTGGGGACCTCGGGATGCTCGACATGGACGGCTCAGGGCTCATGTCGTACGACGGGCAGGACTCGGGGATGGGGTCCGGTCGGCACGGTGGCGGCGGCGGCAGCGGCGGTGGCGGTGACGGAAACGGCGACGACAATGGCGAGGACCTCATGACGTTCGTGGAGGCATTATAAACGCAGCGAGGGTCGGGGCGTGGCAAGGCACCCGAGGGGAAGAGAAGGAACGGCAGTGTCGGCCGACGGACGGACAGACTGGAGTACATAGGAGGAGGGGGTGTCTGGGTACGGTACTGTGGTCGTTTGTGTCGTGGGGTCTGGTCTGCTGTCGTCTGCATGCATGGAGGAGCCGCCAGTCAGCAGCGAGCGTCAGTAGGTGGTGGTGTATTCAAACGCGCGCTCCTTTGTTTGGTCTCTGGTTGCTACTTACGCTACTGTAGAAACACTAACGTGGCATACAGTGAAACGTGGCATATACACCCGTTATGTGGTTGACAACGCGCCAGTCACGCGTTGTGCTGCTATGCACGTCACGAGGTGCGAGTGGGAGACTTTGGTTAGGTAGGATGGGGTGGGTCTGGGGTGGGACTCTCTCTCTCTCGCGCGAGTGTCTGTTGACGAAAAGAGCGGGAGACGCAGGTCGTCGTTGGACCTGCGACGAGTGACGTTCAAGCAACGCCTCGCCCTTCTTCTTGGTCGAGCCTGTTGATCTGTTCGCTCAGATCTCTTTGTCTTCTGATGTGTCCTTGATTCAGGTCCATACGTAGCTGCGAGAAGAACGACAGACTCACAGGCGTCTGGCTGGCTGGCCGTCATCCGTCCTCTCTGACCGACCCGATTACTCGAGTCGTCTCGAACTGGACGTCTGACGTTTGGCGCAGCAACAGCAGATCCAAGATTGAGAGATTAGGCTGTGGTGGTGGTTGTGGCGCATGCCCATGCCTCCTTTTGCTTTGCTTTGCTTGAGATTGATAAATAGAGAATGAGAGAAGCGGCTGGTGTCACGAACCGCCATGTGCGTTAGGAAGCAACCAGGCGACACTCTTGAAGGTGGTGACAAGTTCTCATTCGCTCGAATTTCTGACTCACAACCTTTTCCGCTTCAGACAGCCAGTTTTGTTTTGGTTCGGACCCAAGTTTTCGATAATCACGACCCGCTCACGTCGCACAGGATTTTCACTGCCTGTTTGTATTGACTTCACTGTTTGTGAAACTGCTGCAGTATCATCTCTGTTGGCAGAGAGAAGGCGAACAAGACAGGGAGGACAACACTTCGCTTTTCCGCCCACCGCCCACCGCCCGCCCACTCACTCGCCCATTTGGCGGCAGCTCACTCGCACTCTCGTCGCCTGCGCTCCAGTTGTGCGGTCGGCCGCTTCCTCTGGCTCCGCCTCCACCCTCCTTCTCGCCTCTCATCTCACGTCTCGCGCGTCCAGCGACTTCTGTAAGCGAGCGACTGGCCTGGCGTGCGCGTCGCGTCCCTGTTTCTGGCCACTCGACAGCAGTCGGTCGTCTGCACGAGTGAGTGTGCGTGCGTGCGAGCGTCGCCTGTCCGCTCACTCGCTCGCCTCTCTCGCTTCCCACCCCACCGCCACATTGCTGCATGGTGCGGCCGCGGGGCAAGAGTAACCCGATGCTGAAACCGACGCGGTTGCTCAAGACGTCCTCGAGCGGTGGCGCGAGTGTGCTCAACCTCCAGATGGCGCCCGTGTCGGCGCTCACGCCAGCGCTCGAAGAGGACCTCGAGAGTCAGGCGCGCGCGTCGCTCTCGCTCTTTGGCTTTGGCGTCGACGACGCAGTGAACTGGAGCCTCGTGCACGCAGCCGACTCGTCTCTCGCAGTCGCTGCAGCGACCAACGGCGCTGGGTCGCCAAGCCCACAGCACAATGGCGGCCTGAGCACAGGCAGCAGCGCTGGATCTGCTACGGGACTGGGCGGAGGCGCAGGAGCCAGCAGCAGTGTAGACGCGCGCGTGAAGCTCCTTGAGCGCGTGTGTCCAATCGGCACGAACTCGTTTCTATGGAACACCATGAACTTGGGCGAGTCGGGCATGAACGCGAGTCTCGTGAACGACCCGAGTGCAGTGGACGCGACAGTGAACCCAGGCGAAGACGACCCGGACTGGGACCCGCTCGGGTACGGACACATCTTTGGCTCCAAGATCCTCCAGCAGTACCTCGTCAAGAGCGTCGTGGTCGTACCTGCGAGCGTCGAAGAAGTCGTGGACCTCATCATCCGCTCGGACCGCGACGACATGGAGACAGCGATGCACCACTTCGTGGGCGTCAAGACCACTGCTGCTGGCATTATCTACCGCCGCAAGCGCCGCCGTGGCAGCACTGGCAGTGGGAAGCACCCGCACCGACGCCACCACACGCAGTCCGGCAGCAGCAGCAGCTTCACGAGCCAGCGGACGACGACCGTGTCGAGCACGCCGAGCAGCAACAGCAGCAGCAATAGCCTCACGAACAGCGGCAACGGCGCTGGTCGGAGCAACAGCCGGCCGATGGCGCCGTCAGGCAGCAGCAGTGGCATCCGCACGCCCGTGTCGGTCACGCCGCCTCGACAGTTCCACCACCTGTCGTCCCAGTCGCAGTCGACGACAGACCTGAGCGACTCGTCGTCTACTGGCGGCTCGGACGACGACGACGACGATGAGGACGAAGAAGAGGTTGTCGAAGTCCTGGACGGGCTCGACGACGCGTACCAGGCGTTCACAGAGCTCAACCGTCCGCTGCCGACTGCTCAGCGCCAACAACGGCCGGGGCTGCGCTCTGCGGCCGCGAGCATGGAGAGCCACAGCAACAACAGCAGCAGCAGCAGTCTCCTCCAGCAGCCAGCGAGCCACAACAGCTCGACGTCGTCGCTGGTGGTCGCAACGGCGCCGCTCCCGACCAGTATGCCGCCAGGAGCGGCGGCTGCGCAGATGTCGATCGACGAGTACCGGACAGCGCTGACGCAGGGCGGTCAGCAGGGCAATCTGAGCCTCCGGTGGGTCGTCGGCGAGCGGAACGGCCGCATGTTCTCGCAGCGTGCGAACTACTGCCTGCTCGACTACGAGTGCGTGCTCGTGAACGACTGGGAGGACGACGCCGGCAGTGGCGACGTACGGCCCATGTACGTGCGCGCACTGCAGTCGGTGTACCTCCCGCAATGCCAGCCGTGGCTCGACGAGCTTGGGACGCGGCCGACAGACCTGCAGCCGACAGGCATCATGGTGCGTGAAGCGCCGCACGCTCCCGGGTGCGTCGAAGTGCAGTTTGTCGCGTCTGTGCTCGAGAAAGCGCAGCTGCCGATGACAGCGCGTCGGTCCAAGCTGCGGGCACTCTGCGCCAAGATTGGCAAGCTCGAGGAGGTGCTTACGAGCCGGAGGCTGTCGCAGTCGTTGCTCGCACACCAGCCGCACTGGGTGAGCGACCGTGAGCGGCCCGTGTGCCACTGCTGCGAGAAAGTGTTCAACCTGCGCCGCCGACGCCACCACTGTCGCCTGTGTGGCGAGATCTGCTGCTCCGACTGCTGCCCGAAGAAGGACGTGGCACTCCCTGAAGTCGGCACCACGAGTGTGCGTGTGTGCACCGAGTGCGCACGTCAGAAGCGCCGCCACAGCGGCGACGTACTAGAGCAACAGCAGCAGATGACACCTCGCACGCCTGTGCTGTCGCCTGTCGCGCGAGGCGTGTCGGCGTCGCCATCAACGTACTTGCCGACACCGCCGCCGCTGCACCACCCGCTGCTCGGAAGCTCGCACTCGTCGCCGTCGCCGTCGCCAGACTTCTATTTATCAAGCTCGTCGAGCTACTCGAGCGGCGCGAGCTTCAGCGGCAGTGCGAGCAGCGCCCCCGCGCATCTGGGCGAGCGCAAGCCATCGTATGCGTCCGCCATGTTCCACAAGCTCAAGAGCAGCAGCAGCAACTTGTCGTCGTGACAGGCAGAGAGTAGTTAGTAGGAGTAGGAGTAGGAGGTCAGACATCGGACGTGATTGGTAACACGCACTCATAAAACCGGTATTACGACATGACTGCATGAGCTCTTGGTTCGTGTCGCCGGCCACGAAGTACCTCGCACACACAAAATCAGAACAGAATCAGGACGGGTACTGTAGCCATCACAAACAACAATTGCAGTGTCAATGGCGAGGAGCTTTTCGTGGTGAAAGATGCACGTGGAAGTAGAGTACGCCGACTTCATTATGGAACTCTCGGGGATACGCACTGGCCAGTGCGCCTCGACGAGCGCTGTACACGTCCGCGTCTATCTTCCTTCTACTGGCGGCCAAAGACCCGACGGAAGCCCTCTTTCTGCGCCTCCGAGAGCGCGTCTGGGAACACAACGTGGAACTTGACGTGCAGCACGCCTTTCTCCGACGGGAAGTGGTGTTTCGGCATCCCTTCGCCTGGTAGCGACGTGACAAACCGCGGTGGTGTCACATCGGAGCGTGCGACTGTGACAGTGCGGCCGTCAAGGTGCGTAATGAAGCGACGGAAGCCCACAAGCGCCTCCTTGAGCGAGATCGTGAGCTCCATCCAGAGGTCGTCACCGTCGCGCGTAAACACTGGGTGTGGCGTCGTCTGCACTTGGAGCCGCACGTGGCCTGCTGGCTGTCCTGGCGATTCGTCTGCGTAGTTTTCAAACTCAATCTCCACCCCGTCAGCGGTGCCTTTCTCCACGTCGACGTCGAACGCGAGGTCGTTCATTTCGACCTTCCGGCCGCTGCAGACAGGACACGTGCTCGACGCGACTTTGCCGCGGCCGTGGCACACGTCGCACGTCGTCTGGAACTGCTGGATGAAGCCCGGACCGACGCGCCGAGTCGTCATCTTGACGCCGTGGCCGCCGCACGTCGAGCAGACGCGGATGTCGTGCTCGTGGGCGGCGCCGTGGCCGTGGCAGTGGTGGCACACAGTCTCTCGACGCGTCGAGAACTGCAGCACGCGGCCGTTGTAGAGGTCCGCGAGCGAGACGCGGAGCGGCAACACGACGTCCGGGCCACGCGACGGCTCTTGCTCGCGCTGCTGCTGTCGCCCGCCAAAGAACTGCGAGAAAATGTCGAACGGGTCGTGGCCACCGCCGCCGCCGTTGGCGCTCAGCCCGTCTTCGCCGTACCGGTCGTACTTGGCTTTCTTCTCGTCGTCCGAGAGCACGTCGTAGGCTGTGGTGGGGAGCGACGTATGAGGGCTTTCGTGAGGGAAATAGCGTCGCTACTATCGAATGGATGGATGGACGCACCGCCTGCGACCTCTGCGAACTTCTTGTGGGCCTCCTCATCGCCTGGATTCTTGTCGGGGTGGTGCTGCACGTCCATCGTCTTCAATCAGCACGACTCCCTCTCTTCATGCATACGACTTCTACTCTCGCTCTCTCACCTTTAACGACAGCTTGCGGAACGCGCGCTTGATCTCGGCGGACGACGCGTCACGCGTGACGCCGAGCACCTCGTAGTAGTCGCGGCCAGCGAGTGCGCAGGCCGAGAGCAGCACCACCAGCGCCAGCAGCAGGAGGACGCCACGCGGCGCCATTGTGTGCAGATCTTTTTGAAAAGTGCCAAGCGCTGGTGATGATGACGCAAGCGTGAAAAAAGAGAGGGTTCACGGTACACCGCCACGTCACTGCTCAAGGTGCCAAGCTGGGACTTCAGAGTCCTGGTTCAACGAGGACTTGGGCGGCACGTGTGTGTCTGTGTGCGTGTTTATATGTGTGTTTGTGTGTGTGTGTGTGTGTCTACTACCCAGCCACGACTTGAAGAAAACGGCTCGTGCGTCGCTCTCTCTACAGTGTGCGCTTGACGACCTTGACGACGTATGCCTGGAGCACGTCGCCCGGCAAGAACGTGTCGTGCCCGTCGAGCTGGAGCCCGCACTCCTGGCCTTTCTTGACTTCGCCGACCTTTTCCTGGAAGTGACGCATCGACTCCATCGTGAGGCCGTCAGCGACCGTCTCACCGTCGCGGATGAGCCGGTACTTGGCCTGCATGTTCATGGCGCCCATGGTGATCTTACAGCCAGCAATGTTCGTCGTGCGTCGCCCGGACGTCGTGATTGGGATCGACTGGAGCACTTCGGCCGCTCCAATGACTTCAGCCTCTTCCTGGCCCGACAGGTTGTCACGCAGCAGCTCCTTAATGTCGTCGAGCATCGAGTACACGACACGGTGCTGTCGGATGCTCACGCTCTTCTCGAGCGCCTCTCGGTCGATCGTGCTCGGGTGCTTGACGTTGAACGCGTAGATCGTCGCGCCAGTCGCTTGCGCCATCTCGAGGTCCGACGACGACACGGGCCCGACCGCTGCCACAATCCGCTTGATCACCGCTTCGTCCGACGGCAGCGACGCGACCAGCTCGTCGATCGCCGAGATCACGCCGACCGAGTCGGTCTTGACAATGATCGGCACGACGTTCGCAACGTACCCGTCGTCGCCGGCATTGAGCGCAGCCACTCGCTTCACTTCGTCTGCGTCTTCGCGTCGACGCAGTTCAATCTGCTGCCACTTATTCCGCGCGCCCATGAACTTGCGACGCCGGTGCACGAGGCCACCGCTGGCCTGTGCGTCGTCGTCCTCTGCAGTGGCCATGAGGTCCCACTCGAGCATCTCCTGTCGCTGCGCGATCACCTCCTTCGCACGGCCCTCGCTCTCGACCACGAGCAGCGCGTCGCCAGCGTTCGGCAGGCCCTTGAGACCCACGACACGCACTGGGTTCCCGGGCCCGACCGTCTTCGCGCGCTTCCCGCTCTCGTCCATCAGCGCACGGATCTTGCCGAACTCGAGCCCGCACACGACGACGCCGCCGGTCACGAGCGTTCCCCACTTGACGACCGCGTCTACCTGCGTGCCGACACCGCGGGCGACGTTCGCTTCCAGAACCACGGCTTCCCCAAGTGCGCTGCTGTCGGCGCGCAGGTCGAGCACTTCCGCGTGCAGAGCGATCGTCTCCTTGAGCGTGTCGAGGCCCGTGCCAGTCTTGCTCGACACGCACACGAGCGGTGTGTCGCCGCCCATCTGTTCGACGACAACGCCGCGGTTCAGCAGCTGGTCGGCGACGCGGTTCCGCACTTCCTGTTCGTCGTGCGCGTGCATGTCGCACTTGGTCACCGCCACGACTAGTGGGACGTTGTGTTTCTGTGCGAGCTGGATCACTTCGACCGTCTGAGGCCGCACGCCGTCGTCCGCAGCGACAACGAGCACGATCATGTCGGTGACTTCCGACCCGCGCGAGCGCATGCCGCTGAACGCCGCGTGGCCCGGCGTGTCGATGAACGTGATCCGGTTCTGCGCGCCAAACTTCTCCCCGAGCTCGACTGTGAACGCACCAATGCTCTGCGTGATGCCCCCGGCCTCGCCAGCAGCGACTTTCGACCGACGCAGCGCGTCCAGCAGCGTCGTCTTGCCGTGGTCCACGTGGCCCATGACCGAGATGATTGGCGGCCGCGACGGGAACATGGAGCAGTCGGCCGGCGGCACCGTGAGCTCCACGTCGACAAAGTCGGGCGGCAGGAGCACTGGGACCATGTGGAGCGACTCGACCGCGAGCTCGGCAATGTCGTTCGAGAGAACGGTCTCGTCCTCCACGCCTCGCTCGCCCAGGTCCCGCAGCGCCTTGATCAGCACGCGCGACTTGACACTCATGCGGTCGGCTAGGTCCTTGACCGAGATCCTCGCGGGGATCTCGACTTCAACCGGCGCTGCAGCTGCGGCTCGGGCCGGCAGCTGGTGCTTCTGCTGCTTCCGCTCCGTGCGCTGGAAGCGGCGCTGTTCGCGGTCGTCTTCCATCCTCCCACCACGCTGTTCCGACCAGTCGACGTGGCCAAAGAGGTCGTCGTCGGCGTCAAAGAGGCTGTTCTCGAACTGGAAGTTCTGCAGCAGACTGCGTCCGACCTTCTTCTTCTTGTTCTTGAGCTGCTGCTGCTTGCGCTTGTCAGGCGACGCTGCAGTCGGGAGGACGACGTCACTGGACGACGTTAGCGACGCACTGCCGCCACTCTTCTTGCCCTTGTGCTGCTGCTTCCGGGAGCGCACATCACTGTCGTTGTCGCCGTCGTCGTCGTTGATAGCGGTACTGTCGAACTTGTCGTCGTCGTCATCAAGGAGGCCGAGCGCCGAGAGCTCCGAGTCAATGGTGTCGTTGAGCGAGACTGTCACTGTGCTCGCTGTGATGGGCTTGCGGTTCGGCTTCTTACTGCCGTTGCGACTCGCAGACGGCTTGGAATCCACTGCAGCCGCGTCTTCCAGTGCGAACGACAAGAGGTTCTGGAACTTGTTTGTGAACACAGGGCTCGAGTCGCCGTTCGGGCCACCGCTCCCGCGTTTGCCAAAGGCGCCGACCCGCATGCTTTTGCTGCTCCTCACAGTGCTCGACGCGGTCGGGAGTGCGGCAGCCGCTGCGTCTGATGCAGCTGCAGGCGTGCTAGCGGCAGGCGCAGACGAGGTGTTGGAGCTGAAGAGGTCCCAATTGCCGCGTGCTTTGGTCTGTGGCGGCTTGGGCTTGCGGCTGTTGCTCGGCAGGTGGTTGCGCTTGCGGCGGTCGGGCACCGAGGTCACGCTGAAGCGCCGTGTGCCGCTCGGCGCTGCAAGCGCACGCTGCAAAGCGCCACGCAGCTGCGACCACTGGCTCATGTGCGCGGTGCTTGAGTGCTTGGGCGGACGTTGCGTACGTGCGGTGATGATCAATTCCTGATTGTGCCGGTGGGTATCGGTTGGTAGTGTGGCGAGTGACTTGACTTGAGTATGGTTTCTGATCTTTGATAGTGATGAAAACAAAGGAGACATCGTGACTTTCACTTTGACTTCCACTTCGACTACCCATAAGATTTCCTTCTTTTTAGCACGCTCTGCGTGTACTGCTTTGGCGCCGGCCGCAACGTTAATAGTGATAAAACTCACGCTATTTGAACCCGCCCTTGCTTTTATCATTATCGCAGCAAGAAGCGCCGCCCCTCTTCAGCCCATTGCCATCCCCTGCCTTCCTTCCGCCCACAGATGCTCCCGGGCTGCGACGCCTTCGCGCGCGTGCCGCAGCGCCGCGAGTTGCAGCCGGAGACGGCGACCGACTGGCGCGCGCGCATGCAGATGCGCCTGCCGCAACTGCGCGCGCGTCCGTCAGCGGCGTTCGTCGTGCCACGCGACCGCGTGCTGAGCCGCGACTACGTGCGTGAAATGCTGTAAACGGCTCTTGTTGCTGTCTTTGTGCAGCCGCTGATGCCTGCTCTTGTGTGTGGGTCTATAACTGTACAGTTTATGGAGAGCGGGTTTGAGCGTCCGATCGTCGCGTCGACGCCGCAGCAAGTGGGGCTCCAAGGTGCGTCTCGCGTGCCGTTATGACAGTAGCGACGGAGCCTGACAAGCGATGCTTCTGTGCGTGTGCGTGCTGCTCCAGTGCCTGCGGTTGGCGCGCTGAGCCTGGACGACCTGGAGAAGAGCATTGGGAGCGAGCGTCCCATTCGCGCCATTGACGTGCGTGCTTCCAAGTAGTCCCACGAGTGAGCGAGTGTGTATGTGCTGACGCTCCAGTGGTGACACGCAGGTGGCGTCCCAGCTGGAGCTCGCGGAGGACTGGAAACTGCACGAGTGGGTGGCGTTCTTCAAGCAGCCGCCAGCGACACGCACGCGGGTGCTCAACCTCCTGAGTCTCGAGTGCGGCTCGAGCAAACTCGCGCGCGTCGTGCGGCCGCCGACGGTCGTGAAGGAGATCGGCTGGGTCGAAGCGCTCTGGCCGCGAGCGAGCAAGGCCGACCGCGCGCGCATGCCCCGCGTCCAGCTCTACACGCTCATGAGCTGCGCCGAGAGCTACACGGACTTCCACGTCGACTTTTGCGGCTCGTCTGTCTGGTACCACCTCTACAAAGGCCGCAAGGTACGGTGACGGGTCGTGTGCGGATAGTGAAATAATCGAGGGACGCACTGACGCAGCATTTCTGTTGGTAGATTTTCTTGCTCATTCCGCCGACAGCCGCGAACTTACGCGCGTACTTTGAGTTCCAGGCCCAGTACGAGTTTGGCGCGTCGGACTTTCTGGGCCACCGCATGGACGAGGTGTCGTACGTGGAAGTGGTCGCAGGCGACACGTTCTTGCTCCCGTCTGGCTGGATCCACGCAGTGTACACGCCTGAGGACGCGATCGCGTTCGGCGGCAACTTCCTCACGGGCTACCACATTCAGATGCAGCTCCAGTGCCACGCGATCGAAGACGCGCTGCACGTCGCCAAGCTCTTCCGCTTCCCGCAGTTTCAAGCGGTGCACTGGTACGCTGCTGGCTTCTACGCACAGAGTCTCCAGCGCCGTGTCGCCCAGTCCCAGTCCCAGTCCCAGGCTCCGGCGCAGGAGCTGAAGAAAGCTGGCAGCACCAGTGCACGCAAGGCACCAGTCGTGTCGGAATGGGAGCTCAAGCAGCTCACGACGCTCGTCACAGAGCTGGAGAAGTGGCTCGTGAGCGACGAAGCGACGGACGCGAGTGTCGCGCGGATCTGCAAGACAGCAGGCGGCTGCTCGTCTCCCGAGGCGCTGCTCGCGAGTATGCGGCACAACCTCGCGGTCGTGGCGGCCGAGTCTGTGCCCCACAGTGTCGACGTGGTCCCTATCGCTTCTGGACCAGAGACTCCGGTCACGAGTGCTCTGTTGCAGCTCCCAACGCCAGCAGTGGCGATCGTGGAGGCGACAGCCGCGCCAGACGGTAACAAAGCCAAGGCGAACGACGCAGGGAGCAGTCCGTGCCCCTCGACAACGAGCAACTCGAGCTCGAGCGTCAGCACGTCCGCGTCGAGCTCGAGCGTCAGTGTGGGCGACAGTTCGAGCGACTCAGACGACGACAGTCGCTCTGAGAACGCCGACAAGAACGGCGACGAGTCGAAGGACAACGGCAAAGGCAGAAAGGACGACGAGAGTGTAAGCGACAGTGACTCGAGCAGCAGCAGCAGTAGTAGCAGCAGCAGCGACAGCTCGAGTAGCAGCAGTGTCAGCAGCCGTAGCAGCCACAAGCGCAAGGCCAAGCCCAAGCGGGAGTCGTTGGTCGCACATGTGGTGGACAAAGATGTCGGTGGCGTCACTGGCGGCGGTGGCGACGGAGCCACGAACCGCGTTGCCGACAGCCCGGACGATGCAGAGAGCAACACGAGCGAGAGCGACGCGTCGAACGTGGACCAAATGTACCCGTGGCTGCCGTCAGCGCCAGTGGATGCGCTGCTGGCAATCCGGATGCGAGCGAAGCGCGACGAGCTCAAGCTCAGCCGAGAGGCGAAAGACGGCGTCGTCCAGCAGGCGCGGCAGCATCAGCGCGAGCAGCTCGAGCAGCTCCAGCGCGGCAAGTCGAAGCGGCCCAGCTCGACAGCGATCGCTGGCAACGCTGGAGCGTCGTCGTCATCCCGCAAGGCGAAGAACTCGAAGCGAAAGAAGACGACGTTGACAGCAACGACAGCGACAACGACAGCGGGAGCGTCGTCGTCGACACTTGAGCCGATAGTCCCGTCGTCTTCGACTCGCAAGAGCGCGTCCACGACAGCACCTGAAGCCGCTGCACCTGGCGCTACAGAAGAACCCTGGGTCGTCGACTGCTCGTGCGGGTTCAGCGGGAAGAACCTGGACGACGGCACTCTCATGGTGTTGTGCGACAGCTGCGGGACGTGGGTGCACAACGCGTGCGCGCTCCAGCCGGGGCAGACTGAGTTGGGCGACAAGTTTGTGTGCTTCCGGTGCAACGAGTGGTACTTTGAGTGCGTATGTGGCGTGCGAGGCGCGAACTTGGACGACGGGAACCCGATGATCGAGTGCGATCGGTGCCACGTGTGGGAGCACACGCTGTGCAACGGCGTGCTGGACGGTGACGTCGCCCAGAAGAACTACGAGTGCAGCAAGTGCCGGAACTCCAAGCCACTGTCCAAGTCCAAGTCCAAGTCCAAGTCCAAGTCGAGCTCGAAGGAGAGAGCGAGGGCAAAGTCGACGTCCGGCAGATCGCACACTCAGCGAACGGCGTCGTCGTCGGCGTCAAGCAGCAAACAGCGCCGCAGGAGCGACTCGGGATCCAAGCGAAAGGTGAGCGTTGATGCC
>JAASFJ010001050.1:0-12433 GCA_023333755.1 Globisporangium uncinulatum
CTTGGACTCTCATCTCCCTTGCTGTAGAGGGAGTCGGAGTGGCTTGTGGGGATGAGGGGATATTCGCTTCTGTTTACCCGGGAGGCCGGACTCCTTTTGGGGAGTACCGTGCCTACCCGATTAAATGTGACCATGAGCTCTCTCACAGTCCGGCCCTTTGAAGAGGCTGCCGTAACTACTCTCCTACATATGCATATCCTCTTAATCCCGGCTACGTGGTACCGTAACTCTTCGGCTAAACCCGGCCCGGCCGATGGGCCAGCTCCGCGATGGGACGACAACTGCATTCTTCTGGCTTCGGCGGGCTTTCTCAGGGGAAGGTCTTGGACTATTCCACACTCGAACCCGGGTGGAGGCGATCATGTCCCACAGATCGGGGGGACTTGGAGCCAGGTCGACGAACGGACGATTCGACATGCAGTAATCAGTACTGTACCCGCTCAGGCTGCATCGCAATGGCCGCATCCACCAACAGGTGGGATCCTCCGTCGTCGTGATAACCAAGCGAACGGAAGCCTACACCCGACTACATCTTCAACAGTTCTCTCACGACATCGAGAACGTGAAGCTCAAGGCGGTTTGTAGAGATATCCTATCTCACTCCGACACGAATGCTGATCAGCTAATGTCTCAGACACTAGTCCAAGTTCCCAGTGATCCGGCGCATCGGCAATAGGCCTACCGAGCCTCAAAACTCCGACAGCACACGTACGCGCCATATCGAGTCTCCAAATGTCTCGGATGTGCAACTGCGGGAAGCGTGTCTTTCAACGATCTTTGCCCTCCAGCCATTCACAAGCACAGCGAAAACCCAAGGTTCGAGTTCGGGGGACACGCGGTACACTGCGCGAGACTACGCGGCTCTGAGCGACGCGGCGGGTTACGAACGCGCAACCAATGTTTACAGCGTGCCAAAACACTACACTGGGCGACAATACATCGTTACGATACGCGCGCACTCGTGTGGTCGGTCGCCGCGCACTCGTGTGGTCGGTCGCCGCGCACATTCGTGCGGTTACTGGACACTTTCGGATTTTTATGCACTTTGAGACGAAATGCAGTCCAGCCAAGACATGAGGGCCCTCAAGCGCGTTCTCGTGCTTGATCCTCTTTCGCACCGCCGTGAATGACCATGTGCAAATGCGGGATCAGCGTTGTTCAGTAATTTTTAAACCGGGTGTACAACGTCAACTACAGCTCGTCGAGCTTTCAGCTGATACGTTTTGACAAGAATCAGCAAGACCCAACGCGAATTAAATCTACGCGGGCAGTTCCCTTTTAATTTTCTCGATTCGAGCTGTGAAATGCTTATCGCGGTCTGGCGTCCGCGCTGCAACGTTGTCATCATTCGGCTATCGGCTGGAACTAGAGAATTTGTTTTGGCATTTCGAACGGAGTTGGTCACACAAACCACATAATTCATGACACGACCGCGATCCACCTCCTACTTCTACACGACACGGCTGATGGCTCCAAACCAGCTTGACGCAGCCTACTGTCACGGTTTGCAACAGCCATCCATGTCGAGTTTGCGTGAAAAGCTACATCTAAGACCGAAGATACTTTGCGAAAACGATTCAAGATCAAGTCATGCTGAAACTCAAGATTTTGCTGTTCGACTACCTACTGTCTCTCCTATTACTTCTACTACTGTTTGATCTTCTACTTACGCTGGCGGAGACGGCTCTTCAGCTGCACAGATTCTCCGAGGTGGCGAGGGTTCTTGTCCACGCGCTTCTGACGACAGCGGCGCGCCGTAATACACGGCGATCTCTGCTCCGACTGGAATGTCTTGACATGCGACAACAGCGACTACCGGACCGTCGTAGCTCCTCATCTCCTCCAACCGCGTCAACGTTTCGCAGCTGTAACACAAGAATCGCGCGACACCGCCGGTCACTTCAGTCGACGGCACCATCTCGTTCCTACCGAAATCCCGATCCTTGAGCAAGATCGAGTAAGCGCGGGTCTCGGCAGTCACAACGCCGAGGAGATGGTATTCACCGAAGTACAGCGCAATGGTCGTGTCTTTGAGGGTTTTGCGCGGCGTGAACACCCCAATTCCAACCTCCTTCACGCGCAGATTCAGTCTCAGCAGCAAGCTCAGGCGGTGACAGCAAATTTGGAAATGGAGCGGACACGAGTTCGAGTCACAAGCTTCACACCTCAGAGCGTTCTTGCACGAAGAAAAAGCACACGTCGCCGTACTGCTACAGTTCCCGTCGCCCATGCGACTGATTCCGTAACCGTCGTGGCGGTGGAGGAGCCAACAGTACCTGCCATTGCTGGCGGGGACACGGCAGCAGAACCGACCGGCAATGAGTGACAGCGTGATAAGGGGCTGGTGCTACTGACGTTGACCAGTCAGTAGCGCCAGAACCGGTGGCAGTGACATGCTGTCGACTCGGTTGACGTGCCAAGAACAGATTCTTTGGCGGCAACACAACCGCCACCATCGGTGGCGTCACATCTTGCCGCTCGCAAGCGCAAGGCCAGTGCCAAGCTGAATAAGAGAGCGTCAACCAAAGCTACAAAGTCAGCAGCAGTCGTAGTGGCTTCGAAAGTTCATACTGCTGCGAACGCTTGACAGCGCCAAGCAGCAGCTGACGTGGAGGGGAAGGCGCGCATGAGCACGCATCTGTGGCGATAAATGCCACGCCATCTCCAAAACGCGTGACCAGATGTACTCTACCGGCCGGCAAGGGCGTCGATTATAAACTAACCCCACCCCGCCAGCAAACATCGAGGGCACGAACGCCGCCCTCGGCTGCGGATGGCATTGACGGCGTCAACATCTCTATTGGTGGACAAACAGAAAAGTTGAAGTCGGAGTGCGACTGTAGCAACACCAAGCAGTGGCTTGACAAGGCCGAGGTCGGTGTTGACAAAGCCAGCGATAACGACGACGAGGTCCAGGGCGACGGCGATGGCGATGGATTTTTAGTGGCGTGCAAAACAGCGTTGACGACGAGAGACCTGCTTCTGACTGCGACGCTCTGCTTCATCTTGTGACTGACGTTTTCTAAATACTGCATATGCCGGCTATCGGTAAAGCTTCATGTTGCAATACCCAACATGTTTATCCAACATATAACGCATCCAACATGCGCACCCTACATGTCGTGCAGATCCTTTTCTGTTACCACCGGACAAGCACTATCCCCGGTTCTACGAAAGCGAGACAGGTCTGACGTTTGCATCAGCATCCATTGCTGAATCGCCGCTCGGTTTGCGGTTTTCGTCATGCCAAAAGCTCTTTGGCGCAAGATCGCGCGCGAATTGAACCTCTTCAATTTGCAGCTGGCAAAGCTAATCGACAAGATGTTCGAGAACCAGGATGCTGAGAGCATACTGTTGAGGGAGAAGATCCTTTGAACGAAAATCAGAAAGCGCGACATCAAACATAACGAGCTTCGTGTGTGCGTGGGATTTAATTGCGCGCATGCTTGCGTCTCACAAGCGCAAGCTCATCAATCATTAGACTATACCAGCGAGAGGAGCGGCACCAGCTGGTACATATGGGCAGCTGCTCTCACGTCATCAGTTTGCAAAAGTGATGAAGAATCCTCACTTCACCAACAACGCTGGCAAGCGCGCGGACACTGATTGTGCATGGAAGGAATGGTCTGGCATCGGCACGCTCCAGCGGATTTTTAAAGCAGAATCTCGGACGCTGGCAGGGTTGGCGTTGACGACGCAATCCTCCGATCACTCATTTTTTACAACCAAACCGGCGGTATTTATATGACACACCCACACGTTGGCGACAAAGCTGTTTGTTGTACGTGCTGGGCGGCGACCTCATTCTGCTTGCGGTGCGTATCGGTATGTGTGTGTGTGTTTTTGCTTTTAGCGCGTATGTCTACATGTATGCCTGTTGGCTCCAAGGCTTACTAGAACCCTTGGACCAACTCCTTTTTGTTGCAAGAGATATATGTTGAATCAGGCAACATGATTGCAAGAACATGCTTGACTGCGTGTTGAACAGCCTCCAGCTCTACTGTGGGAAGGCTTAGCATGAGGGCAAGATTGGGCTCCATGCGGCCACTGCCGTCGACTGGAACACGTGTCACGCGACCGCGAGCAGAAACTGACGGCAGTACTGTCAGCTGGTGCCGATGGTGTCTTTTACGCCGTCGTGACAGATCGTTTGTTTACCAGTGTCCAATTGGCGATCGAGCATTCTACCGCTACACCTACTCGCTCGGCACCATTTGGACTCGGCAAATTGGCTTTCCTATGGCTCTCAGCAACATGAAGTGCGCCTGACAGGCAGGCATTCCACGCAGGGCGGCCAAGATCGCTGTTTCGAAGGCGTGTTCGCAGATGTCAGCTTATTTGCGGTACCGCCTAAGCCTGTCCACCTGCTAGCGACTGAAGAGAGCAAGGAGGCCAGCACATGCGTTACGGAGGGCGGGTTGGGTTTGACAACATGCTGGCGGAATGACATTGGATGAGGCAACAGGTCTGCTGATATCAGACCGTTCTGGACAACGTATTGTCGTCCAACGTGCTGGATATGACAACATGTTTCGATGCGCATGTTGGATGTGCTACACGAATAGATGATAATCTCCCTGAAGGCGAGCGCATCGTCGTCCCTGTCCAGCCCTTGTACGCGACTACCAACCCTGAATGGCCGGGAAGACATCCATTACTAACTGCGTTTACAGTGACACTCAATCCAGATGTCCGTGCTCTTCAAAAAAATTAGTACAATACCGTATTCCCCGATGTGCTGGACATGGCGTTCGCGAACGTCTACATGGGGGGGGGCACCCCGAAGTACAAAAAGGGAGATGCAGGAAGGTACCTGATAACGCAAAGTTCATCACGGAGATCCAAGCTCAGCTGCTCGAGTTGTCGGCCGCTGACTTCGACCAGCCAGTACGTTCATGCAAAACGCTCTCTCCGTGTGTGCTGCCGTTGTCAACAGTGGTTTGTGTGTCTAGGGTGCTCGACCAGTGGTGGGTCGGCGATTTGACAAAGTGACGTTTGAGTCGGTGCCAAGCGAGCATGAGAAGCTCGAGAGCCCAGAAAACCAGGAGTGTACCGGCTTAAGTAAAAGGCACTAACGCAAGTGCACAGTACGAAACGTACTCAAGACATCATAAACGGAGCGCAAAGGCTTCAAGTACTACTGCAGAGCGTGCTGTGTGATCACGGCGCGCTTCGTTCTGCTATTTGCTGTTTGTGTTGGTCTGTGAATGGGTTTTGACAAAAGGACACGTGTTTACAGTGTGTGACTCTGCAACAGAGACTGGGCCAGGCAGGAGTGCTATGGCTTAACGTTCCACCAAATCTGGGACAATGTGTGAGCAGACGAAGAGAACCGCCTTGCCGCGTCTGTCGGTTTGACCCTCAGATGCGTTGCGCTGAGAGGTGCTATGCACACAGGTGCCGCATCCGAGAAGCGCAGGCGACGCTGTGCTGGGCGTCGCTAACAGCGAATACGAGCAAAAGTGCAGCAACGACGGCGACGACATCGCGGTAGACACCTCAGCTGAAAGCGGTGCCCCTGCTGTAACGGCCACTAAGCTAGAGAGCCACGCGGAGGTAGTGAACACCACCGCGTGGATCGCTTCGACTGCCGAGCGTGCCGCTGCTGTGAGTGACGCAGAGAGGCGCGTAGCTGGCGCGAGCGCCGCCATAACACGCGCGCCTCCTGCCACTGTGGCGGCAGCTGCGGCGGACACAGCAAGCAAAGTGGTGGTGGGCGCGGACACTATGAGTGTTAGTGTGGCGGCAGAGGGTGCGAGTGCTGCCGCGGATGACAGTGCGGCGGCGAACAGTGCGACGAGTACTGTGCCGCTAGATGTTGCTGATGAAGGAAATGATAACGGTGAGAGAGGCGCAGTGAAGCTTCTGTCGGCAGCACGTTTCACGCTGTCGTGCTTGCGTGCACATGGATGTTTTTGATTTGTGGGCGTTCGAAGGCGCTGATCGCATTGCCTTACTATAATGAAATCATTTCTTTTGAGCAAAGATAATCCAGTAATGCCTCCAGTCATATAGCAGTTTTCACTTCTCTTTCCTCTTGTTTAAAAAAGTGTTCATCGTCGCAAACAGCGATTCCAATCAGCAATTTGAAGCTAAAAATGATTGCAGTAATTGCAAAAATTCATTCGAACAATCCAGCATCGATACGCTTGCACGCAAAAGCACATGCAGTACTCAAACCAAGGCAGTGGAGTGTAGAGTGCCAACGCGCGCACTGAGCGCATCACAACCAAGCTTGCACACAATGGCACAGCCAGCATGAGCAATAACAAACGCCCGTACATCAGCATTCCGCCAGACGTCAAGGCCTGGGCAATCGACATGGTCATCAACGAAGTATGGAAGATAGCAGCAGCAGCAACATCACTCAAAATCAATGCCAACGCGCTCGCAAAGGGCGTTGCTAAGCACCGCAAGGGCCCGCATCATGAGCGCCGACCTCGCGTACGTTCGCCACGCCTCTTCGACCATCAGCGTGAGCAGATATGTGACTGGGCCGGCGCTGACTGCGCCATCACGCTACGGCAGCTCGCCGATTGTGCATTCGAGGAGCTTGGCTTTTGTGTCTCCGTCGTCGTGGTGGTGCGCGCGCTACGCTCATTTAACTACTCCTTCAAGGCGATCAAGCACGTCCCAGAGCGGCGTAACTGCGGCCGTACAATCGAGCTGCGCCGTGCGTACGCTCTTGAGTACATGCGTCATCTCGCCATGCGCACGAACTTCGTCTTTGTCGACGAGGTTGGGTTTTCTTGCTCGCTGTGAGCGCGCGCAGGATGGGCGCCAAGGGCCAGCCGGCGCAACTTGCGGTCGGCGCTGTGCGCTCCCAGAACTTTTCTGTCGCTGCGGCGATTGGCGAGAACGGCCTCGTGTGTTGTATCGAGTAAGACAAGGAGCACTCATTGACGACTCGTTTTTCTTCTACATCACCGATCTAATCGTCGAGTGCAAGGAATCGCACTTGACAGCGCAACTGTGGTGATGGACAACGTGCCATTCCACAAATGAGCATCGATAGCTACTCTGCTGAGTGCCCACGGACACACTCTACTGTTCCTATCCCCATACTCTCCATTTCAAGACCTGATTGAGGAATTCTTCTCAAAGTGGAAAGGGCTAATACGGTGCAGTCCACCGAGGATCGAGCAAGAGCTGTTTCATGCGATCGAGCACTGCAGTGAGCAAGTGACATCAAACGACGGCTTGGGCTACATTCGACAAATGGAGCAGTATATACATCTGAGTTTGCTTGGCGAGCGAACTGACAGTCAATGGAAATCATTTTTACTCGTTTTGCTTCTGTCAAACTACTGGTTGTGTGTCATTCGAATTGGCACTCGCTGAGCAGGAACGATTTGTGAAAAGAGTGGGAAGTGAAGTGAAAACTACTGTATCACCTTTTTTAAAAGGGCTACAGCCAAACAGCAAACCCAATGCTGGATCTCCAACATGCTTGCTTGAGTTTCGAATTTTTGGCCTCTAAATACAACATCAGTGATGTTTGTGTTACCTCGAATTGAGAATAGCCAACTGACATGACGCAATTTTCAAGCACAGGTGCAACAGTTTATGTTGCCGATTCAAAGGTTAAGTCAAACGACATATCTGTGTGTTGGAGGATCAAATATTATTTGATCCTCCAACACGCATGTATGTCATATTATGTAAACATTTCTTTTATTTCCGATTTTCGCTTGGTAATTGGGGGAATGAATGCTTCGAAGTAATACGGTTTCTTATTACAGTATGGCCAATATTTTATCCAATCAAAGCGTATTTTTGTGTAATTATCGATACCGTCCCGGGGGGACACTGTACTGCTTCGGACAAATCCTAGACATGTCAGGATATATTCGTACGTATTTTGTATTCGTACACAGTATATTACCCGGATTCTATTGTAAGTCTTTCGCGCTCCCGCGCTCAGCCAAAATAAAAATCAGGTACTGGAACGTGTTGCGTTCTCCGTTCAGTAACCTCAGTAGCTGGGCCCGCTTCCGCAGGTACTGACGGGCACCGCTCGCTTCGCGCACTTGGCAGCCCACCATACCTGACTTTGGCTACACTCCTTCGGTTTCTTCGCTCTTAGGTAATGTATCACACTTTCAGATTTCTAGATCTGAAAGTGTATAATATACAGTGACCGAATGCGAAATATACGAGGTGTCCGGATCTTATACAAATTTAAGTCAGATCGGTTCACGACCGATCTGCCACGAAAAGTACCATGTCCGAACCGTTAGCATATTCATCCATGTCATTCAATAAAATTAATTAATGTCGACGAATCAAAATAAAAACTTACTATTTGTGTAACCAAAAAAAACAAACAGCACATTTCCTTTTTGAGAGTAGTACTGAGAAGCTACGCTTGGAAAAGGAGGTCGATAATCGATGCTTTCGTTGTGGCGCAGTCGTTCTTGATATCGATCTCTTCAGCGATACCTCTGACCATCAGTTGGAGTAGTTATTTTTGGAAATATTGCAAATGTGTCAATTATTTACTAGTATTTGTTACTAGTTGTAAAAAATCTAAATATAAATAATATTTTCCCCAACTCTGGTTGAATGTTCAGTAATAGGTACCAAACCATAAATTATTCAACCATCTGACCGTAATTCTGAACAGCGCGCCATATCAGTGCGAACGATTAGAGAGTGTGAAATCAAAATCTATCATATATAGTATTGTATTCATTTTCGTGAGAGAGCAATTTGCCTCACTCTTTTTTTCGAGACAGACACACGAGTCGTGCCGTTCCGCTCGACTGCAGGCGAGCATAGACGAGTGTGCTGGGGAGCGCGGACGAGGGCGAACGAGCACGGACGAGCGTGGGCGACTGCTGGCGAGCGCGAACGGGCGTGGACGAGCGTGTACGAGTTCTGGCAAGCGTGAACGAGTGTTGGTGAGCGCGAACGGGCGTGCACGAGTGCTGGCGAGCGGGGATGAGCGTGTACGAGCGTTGACGAGTTCTGGTGAGCGTGGACGAGCGTGAACGAGTGCTGGCGAGCACGGACAAATGCTGAAAAGCGAGGGCAGTGTCTGTGTATGTGCGGATGAATGTATTTACATGCATTAATCGATCTCGCATGCGTTTGTTTTGTTTATATGTTTGTCCATCGCGACTGCGTATTGCATGTAGTGTGTGTGTTGAATTTGCACATTTTGCAGCCGAGTCGAGTGCAGGGAGTGATGTGCGGAATGGAGAGTCCGGCATACAAGGCGACACGGTGAGTGTTACAAGTGGCGAGTGAGTGTGTGTGCATACGCGTGCTAGAGATCGATTGTACCTGAGCACGAGCGAGTGACTTGTGTGCACAGTTTCGATTGTGTGAATACGTCGTGCATGTGTGACGTATGTGCGTGTGGGTTTGTGCGAGAGTTGGGGTGAGTACGTGCTGGGAGAGATGTGCTCTGTTGTACGACGACGGGGCAAGCGAGCGAACCGCGCGTGACGAGCCGTGCGGACCATTCTGGTCGCCAGCGCGAGTACGTCTCGCGTATATCAGCCGCAATTGAAGCGCAAAGACTTCGCCGTGATCAGCAATTATATGTACGTGGCTGTGTGCTTAAGGGGGTTCATGAAAGCTGAGCTTCTCTGCCGGTTCGAGCATCTTTCTTACTCATGTGCTGTATGTTGTGCAACCTCTAGAACGTCCTGCATGTAGGTTGGCGACGGATCTACAATCGAACCTGCAGCGAGATGGTGCTTGTACGCGGCGATACAAGCGTTCAAAACGCCAGCACGGTGAAGCACGGGCACGTGCTTGAGCACGGACTGTGTGCCCTTCGCCGCGATGTTGCGCTGCTCGAGGAAGTCGACAACGTTCCTCTCGGCAATCTAGCCAAGTCGTACGGCATTGTCTCGGCGCGCCTCGTCGCTTTCGTCGAGATGGATATCTGTGAGGAGCAGCTTCATGTAGGCTGTAACCATCTTGGAGTCTGACTTGCGCTACTTCTCGTCATTCGAACCCCACAGCCGCGGCTCCCTGCAGAACCAGTCAAACCAAGTGGCACTGAGGGAGGTCGACGGCGGTCGCTGTCGACGGAGGGGTGGAGCGCCGGGTTCAATCGATGTCGTTACCTTGCGCTTTCGGGGCTACGCTGAGTCTGAGCTCACTCGCGCTTCCAGCGCGTCCAGAGACTTTTCTTGTCGTTTCGCGAGCGCCATGAGGTGCTTGATTATAGAAGCTTGCTGCTCAATGATCTTTTTCTGCTGCTGCTCGTTACCGACTTGTTCTCCCCCCTGTTTTACTGGCGACTCAATTGGTGGTGCGGAGAGGTGTGGCGACCACGCGAGGAGGTCCGCAAGGCTGCAACCAGTATCCAATACGCAAGCTTCGAGACACTGGAGTGCAAGGCTGCTCGGGTGGTCTTGCTTCAGCTTTGGATACTGGAGGAGGAGCACAGCCTTCAGCACGTCGAGTACGCGCTTCGAGACACAAACGTGAGGTGACGAGAGCTACCGGCTTGACGAGAAGAGGTGATCATGCACCAACTCGATTTCTTCACGAGATGATGCGTCGAACGCGGAGAGATCTGGGAGGGGTACGTGCTACATCGCGCGCTAACCGCTGAGCACATTCGATACCTTGTGATCTTCTGCGCGTGTGTTAAACACATAGTTGGATGCTTTGTTTGTTGAACTCACGCTCCAGGCCCCACGGTCGAAAATCCAACGGTCGACGAGCTCGGCTGAGGCGTTCGCGTGCTGAGCTCCGCCTCTACGGAATGAGTGCGACGTAAGCGCTGCATCGACTCTGGCGCCGCGAGCAACGCGCTCAAGCAAACTATTGACGTGAGCGTGAATGGAAGATGGCGCTTCTGTCAACGCGGCGCTGGCGAGTCGTGCTGCAGGCGCAAGACCAGGGTGCTTGAGCAGCTCCGCAGAGGAGGATCGTCGGCGAGGTCAATCTCGATTTGGGCAGACTGCTGTGGAAGGTTGATGACGAGGTCTGCTGACGATGCAGACTGCGTGGCGAGCGCAGGCGCAAGTGAGAGAAGCGGGCAGGTGGTGTAGTCAGAGTCAGAGTAAATAGAGAGCTTTTGTTCCTCCGATGTTTTCATTCGAATAAACCGCACAAAGAACACGTCGCCTGCGTCAACCGATACATTTTGCTTGCGCATGTGCGTCACATCGGACGCACGCCCAAACATGTACCGCAGTAAACACAGAAGAGAGGCGTCCCGATAGTCACTCGGCATTCTGGCATTCGAGAAAATGCAATGCATCATTCGTTTCAAGTCACCTTTGGTGCAAGCAGCTGCCTTCTTTACAAATCCTCCGCCTTCACGCTTGAGGCAAAAGCTATCAAGCGTCCGTCCCATTTTCAAGAGCTTCGACTCGAGCATCACACGGTGCTGTGGGAAGGGGTCAAGCAACCAATGCTTCGCCTGGCGGTAGTACTGCATGCATGTGTGCCCTGCGAGTAGCTTACCAGCCTTCCCTTCATGAAACGCCAAGTGTAATGCAAGCTTTTCCATACCCGACACGAATACCGGCCCACTCTCGTCCTTCTCAATGCACTCGCACACATACGCCTGTTCAACTTCCTCCGCTTGAAGAAATCTCTCGAACACCTTCACAGCCGTAGCTCGGGTGCGCTTGGAGTTCGCAGGCAGCAACTCGTCGAGACCCATGTCGATGGATCTTCGGCGATTATGCGAATGATACGTTTGAAAACTTGGTTTTTGTGAGGGGATACACATATTTTCAGTTCGATTCTGACTTGATCGGTCAGAATGAGTGGCTTTCAATACTTATCTAACCTTATGCGATATGATTGGCTAAAAGGTAGACAGCAGATAATTTTATTTGTTTACGACTGGCTGAAATTCTATTACAACAATGTGATTGGAAAGACACTCAATACAATAGCCAAGTTCGGTCAGATAAGCGATGTTATTCATCCATACCTGAATTGATTTTGTTGGATACTGCTGCTTCACTTGCTGCTCACCCTTCGAGTCCGCACTTCGCCATCGACTTCGCCTTCGGTTACTTACTTGGTCTTGGCGTCCTCCGTCTCCGCCATTAGCGTCGCGTGTGAACGCGTTTGCTTAAACGCCTTCAAAATATGCGCAGTGCGCGTAAAGTGGATGAGCCACTGGACGACAAAGTCCGGCAGGAGCACCATGAGCGGCGCCATGAAGCTAGCGATCAAGGGCATGACGAGACGCCACTGGTTGCGCCGCACGGCTCGCACGATCTGGTCGGCGACGTACTCGGGCGTGAGCCAAGTAGAGAGACGAGGTGGTATCGCCCCCTCAAACATGCCCGTCTTGATGAGCGACGGGCACACGAGCGTGAGGTGCACGCCGTGCTTGCCCATCGCCTGGAGCTCCATCCGCAGACTCACCACGAGACCGACTACTGCGAACTTGCTCTGTAGCCGACCGAAGAGGAAGCTGAAGGGAAACATCGGCGACCAATGC
>JAASFJ010001051.1:0-12407 GCA_023333755.1 Globisporangium uncinulatum
AGGCTCACGCGTGTGGACGCCGCTAACTGCAGGTTTGCATCGTGGATGTCGACAACAAGGTGGTCGGCAAAGCAGACCGCGCTGTCATGGTAAGCGCCTCGCACCACTCCACTCGATTCGTATCGCCACCACAACGACACCATCGTAACGACGAGGAGTGCGTCTCCCTCTCATCCTCCCTCTCTCTCGCTACTGTCCAACCAGCGTGCGTTCAACCTGCCGCACCGAGCGTCCTACATCGTCGTGACGAACTCGAGGTGCGAAGGAACGAACGTCCACCTCTCGCACAACGTCTGTGGCTCACGTGGCTCTCTCTCTCTCCTACTAGCGGCAAGTTCCTCGTGCAGAGGCGCACGATGGGCAAAGACTACTGTCCAGGTTTCCTGGACCCCATGGCAGGCGGCGTCGTGCAGTTCGACGAGTCGTTCGAAGCGAACGCGGAGCGGGAGGCGCACGAAGAGCTCGGGATTACTGGCGTGCCGCTCCATCGCGTCGGCACGTTTTACTACGCGGACACGCGCACCCGCGTGTGGGGCGCGATTTTCACATGTGTCTTTGACGGGCCGCTCGTGCTCCAAGAAGACGAAGTGGACGAGGTGCTCGAGATGACGGCAGACGAGATTCTGCGCAGGCGCGACGAGTTCACGCCGGACGGCATGTTTGCGTTCGAGAGGTACTCCAACCTCTGTATTTAGTCTGGTCCAGAATTTTGGCTCCTGAAGAGGCACTTGTTGGCAATTCACCCTGGATTTACACTGGTCCTGGACCAGAGTAAATATCAATATTCCAGGCAATCCTGTCAAGTTGACACATCAGCAAATATGATACCTGCTTTAATAAAAATGTGCATTACTATTAAAAAATAAAGTATCCGGTTAGATACTCACGCTATAATAAAAATGTGCACTACAGAGGCGAGCGCGTTAACCGTACACCTGATATTTATCGATTTGAGAAGGATTTATACAACAGAGTCTGCCAAGATGCCGATGTGATGTTTCACTATTCAATAATAGCGCTTATTCAATGATGTGTAATTATTCAGTAATAGCGCCAATTCTAGTTCTGTCGACTTGCAACTGAGCATGTCGCCATGAGTTGCTCACAGTGCTTGCAGCCACACCCGCTCAACTCTCGCTATACCACCTAATGCTCTTTACAAGCGACACATCGTACGGCCGATTATGCCCCCGTATGTGCCTGCGTACAGCTGCCTCCCGTCGACGTTTAAGAAAGTCGCGCTTGAGAGCGGCGATGACGCCTTGATACATAGGTTGGAGCACTGCAGTTGTGTTAAGGTGTAGCTTTTCGAGTGTGATGTGCGTCAGCATAACGTCTCCTACAACATGCGAGGGGGCAATATCTACAAGCAACAGTATCTGGCGCCCGTTAGCTGCCATGCGCCTGTCAAGGTAGCGAAGCCAGCCCTGAAACACCCCCGTTGCCAACCAGCCTCGAGTCGTTCCAACGTAGTCGACGCTGGCGGGTGCGTGGCCGCGGGATGAGGACGCCGAGACTTTCCAAGGAACAGAAGGGGAGGGTTGTCCGAATCGTCGGCGTTGGCTGCAACGACCATTGTCACACGGTCCTTGCTCTCCTTATCGCTGGCACTCCCACGAGACAGATCGACGTACGCGGCAGAGCTCTGTAGAAGAGCGCTGTCCCCTCCATGTTATAGACGTTCGCGGGGTGGAACTGGTGGATAAGATCTCGTAGTCGTTTGGCCCCTGAGCGTGCCGTCTCTGCGTCCACAGACGCACTCTCGCCATGCGCACGCCGACACCCAAATCCGTAGCGTGCCAACAGGTATCGGACCTAACCCGCGCGAGGAAACCGTGGGCGGGCTGTTCGCGGGATGTGGATGGCGCGCGACAACGCATCACCGACGGCGATCACCTCGTGGCTGGACATCGCGACGTTGCATAACTCCGCATAGACGAGGTACTCAACGACAGCGGTGTCCAGCCTCACAATGCTCTGCGGCGGAGCGCATCGCTTGTCGAGCTGCTCTGCTGGCCGAGCTTGGAGTCTTGCGTGCGACTTTATGGTGTCCATTGTCGTCGACCTGCCGGGGCGCTTCGGTAGCTTGAACTCGACGAACGACCATTCTGCAAGGTTATTGCAGGACATGTGAAGGGACTGGGAGCGCTTCTCGCACAGTGTAAGGTGCTGGCGCTTGGTGAGACCGACCTTCTTGTTCATGGTGTGTGTTGCCGAGTGCGATGTTTGCTGTCAGTCGTTTGGTGGGTGGTGCTGCTGTAACCCTGCTGGAGTACAAACGGGTGGTTATAGGGATTCCGGCTCCATGTCCAAACAGCTGCGATCATTTTGAACAATACTGATCGTTTTAGTGAGGGAATTAATTTACGGCTGTCTGGTTAACGCGCTCGCCCTGTAAACTATTAAACAGTAAAGTATCTGTTATATACTTGATATGGATCAACGCATTAATTGCAACAGTGAATAATCTGAGTTTAACTAACTGCTTGCTTGTAGTGAACATTTATACTACCTAGCTTTATTATGCTACTGCCTTGAGAAAGTAACTGCCACAAAAACATTCACTAATTGTACCGGTCTCGAAGCGCAAGTTGCGATCGAAATCGAATTGAGCAATACTGTTCGTCTTTGTTATTCCAACAGTCAAGAGCAACGCAGGAGCCTCAGTACCTTTGCTGGTACGCAACAAGTGTAATCACTAGGTTGATGAGACGCACAAAATCTTACGCAGTCATGAAATGGTCGTTTCGAAAACGACACCGCTCGGTGTGAGAGACGCTGACAGCATCTGACCTTGCCGCGAGGCTGGCCATTCATTAAAGGCTTGCTTTTCGCTTGCTTATGGTTACCAAACACCACTTCGCTTTTGTGTACTTCCATTGTGCCAATTTTCTTCAGCAAACGATTCAAAATTATCGAAACCTGTAGCTCTTATATGTGATCGAAAAACTATCGTATGTTATTGTGTCAATTTGAGAGGATTGCCTGTATCCCTCAAGTTTATCCGTCCAGCAGTCTACCACTCCAGTCCGAATCAAGTGCGACAAAGAGAAATATCCAAAAAACGACTGAATTTGAGTATGCTTCTACATTGTGTAGAAAATACAAAAATGTCATTCCTTCTCTCGGTTTCAGTTTAACCTTAAAAATTGAACTAGGCTGGGCGATGTTGTTTCAGACTAAGAAGAAGCGACAAAAACATCATTGCAGTGTCAATTCTGTCGATCCAACAACAACCAGCATTCCAAATTGTAGATCTAATTTAGAGCTGCCAGACGTCACATCACCTAAATCAGCCGTATACGGATTGGATACGAGAATTAAATCTAAACATTGCACTTGTTTCGGAACGGGCTGATATTGTATTACTGTAAAACGTGAAACATGCAACGCACGTGAAAACACCTCTCCTGTTGCAAAAATGTGCTGTAAAGAACTCTACAAACTCGGGCCTGGAGCTGGAGGATTATGTGTGGTGTTGGAGGGAGCTCACTTTTGACCGCATAGCCACTCAAACATAAACACCTCGTGCGCTCAGTACAACCTGCCAATGCACAGCGCCTCCACGCTCTTGCCGACGCCGCAGCGAACGGATAAACAGCCCAAGCAGCCCAGCACGCCAGGGTGCGTAAAGCGACGCTGCGGCGATGGAGAATGCGAGCGGCAGATATCAAAAACGCAAGCGAAGCATGCCGCGTGAAGCAGATCAGTAACGCGCACATAGGCAAAAAGAGCGAGCACGAAGCGCTGGTAAAAGGTTGTGTTTAGATGTGGATGTTGTGTATTACGGATGAGGAAGACCACCTAATGTACTGACCGAGCATTGGTCTCTATGAATGGATACTGGTCATGCGCAGGCACCGCGTAAAGTGCGTCACTATCCATTGCCTAGTTCTTCTCATCGCGAGGCTCGATTTCGTGATCGCTCGCTCAAAGAGTGAGGGGGCAAAGGTTCAATTCATTCGGCGTATGCTCAAGAAGCGCCGCATCTCAGTGCGCCGCGTTACGCGCAGGGGAAAGTAATTGCACGAAAGGGTGCAAGAGGCCGGTGGTGAGTTCTCCTCGCGCGTGCAGCACGCGGTGGAAGAGTTGGGCCTGTTGGCGCAATGCGGTTGCGACGACAAGGCTGCTTGTGTCTATAACATGGACCAACCTGCCGTCTATATCGACATGCAACCTGCTCGCACCATCGACTAAATTGGCGCTCAGGACGTGGACGTTGTCGCCGACACGGGGCCGAACGCATTTCTGCCTCTGTGTTTTTGTGCGCGTCCGCTCGCGGCCGCAAGCTCACACCTCTAGTCGTGTTCGCGGGTACGCAGAACGGATTGGCTCATCGCGAAGTGAGAAGCTACAAGGCCGGTATAATCGCGACTATCCAGCGACGCCCGTACACTGACGAGCGTATCAGGATGGAAAGGATCGACGAGGTGAGCTGTTATTTACGTCTCCACATTTTGCGCTTGGATTTTGTATTAATGAATCGACTCGATGTGTTGATACTCATGTGTTGATACTCAGGAGTATCGTCCAGATCTTGACGAGTGTTGTTATCTGCTACTCGACAGCCTCAAAGTGCGCAAGGTCGACGCTGTGGCTACTCGACTGGCAGAGCAACTCAGAGGTCGAGTTCATCCCGCCCGGTCTGACTGGCGACTCGCAGCCCATGGATATTGCAGTGATGAAGCAGTTCAAGGACAATCTCCGCTCCCTCTACGTGCAGCGCCTGTAACGGGGTCACCGTACACACCCGAGTAGGTACGTTCCTAGTTTTAACTAGTTGCGCCCCTACTTGAACACCTCTAAGATTTCTTCCCTTATTAAGTCGGAAATCCTCTCATTGGCTGAAGGAATGACCCTTTTAGCCAATTAGGAGGCTCCCTCTAATGGGTGGCTATGAGTAGCCTTAGATTTCCCTGTTTTCATCACTAATTTAATAACCAAAACACAATAAAAGACCAGAGTTAAAACTACCCGCTTTAGCACAAACTCGGTCGTATGTGCTCCTGCTTCCTCACGCGCACGTGCTAGCTAACGTCGCGGAGCCTCGCCCCGGGACACCTGGTAGCACTTCGTTGTCCGTCCGACGACTATGAGCTTCCCGATCGGAGACGCCAGCGGTTCGCTCATCAAGGACGACTTCCCGCACCTCTCGGCGTTTGAGTGGGAGGCTTTCCGACGCCTCGCTACCGCCTCCGGTCTTTCTGTCGTCGCTGCGACCCTCACAACGTCAAGCGAGGAGCAACAACACGCTGCCGTCCAAGACTTCTTGTCTCACGAGCTCGCTGACTTGCGTCAGCGAGTTTCAACTCCCATGACGACGAAGAAGACCGACATAGTTAAACTCGATGTCCCCAGCTACAGTGGCGAGGGCACGAAGCGCCTCGCGCTCAACCGCTGGCTGTGCGAGGTCGACATCGCAGCCGAAGCCTGCCAGCTGACGAGCGAGCTCCCCCGCGCCCACTTTCTGCTCTCCAAGTTGTCCGACAAGTCAAAAGAGTGGGCACTGGGCAAACTCGTTGCCAGCCCAGGCTGCTTCCAGACGATGCTGTCCCTCAAAGAGGACCTGCGGGTGGCATTCGAGCCACTGCAGGACGAGCAGCAACATCGCGCCGCTTTCCTCGCCCTCGGCAAAATCGTCTGTCGATGATCGACTACGTCCAACGCGCACGACACCTCGCCTCGTGCCTGATCAAGGACCCGATCGACGTGGTGACTCAAATCCACGTCTTTATTGCAGGCATGGACGCCGGGCATCAGCGTTTCTACTTGACGCGGAAGCCACCCGCGTCGCTCGAGGAGACGCTCACCGTCGCGCTACGTGAAGACTACAGCGTGATTGCCTCGCGCGGCTTTCATGTCCCAGCCGCGCGTGCTGAGTCGGAGCCTGAGCCAATGGAGGTCGACGCGATCGAGCGAGTCGCACAAGTCTCTCGCGGCTCGAGCCAGCCCTCAAGCTCCAGTCGTCCGCGCCAAGGTTCGCAGCGCGTCTTGACTTGTTTCAGATGCCGCAAGGTCGGCCATCGCGCGGCTGTCTGCCACGCGCCAGCACCAGTTCACGCCGCCGTCAAACTCGATGGCGAGTTTGCTGCGGTCGCCCAAACAAAAAAACGAGGATCACCAGTAGGCGCGGGGTGCCCTACTGGGGTGTTCGGGAGGAACGTTCCACTGGTGGCAGTTCGTCCTTTTAGCCCCGCTGCATTTCATGCGCAGCTCCACGCCACCACGTCCAGTAGCGACAAGCACCCGATCGTGCTCAGCCTTCACGTCGAAGGTAAGAGGCGACAGCTGCGCGCGCTGCTGGACTCAGGCGCGACGAACAACTTTGTTAACGCCGACAGCATTCGCCTCCTTCCCTCGCGGGTTCGCGTCCGCGAGATGGCAGGTGAGATGGTTGTGAAGTACTCGGACGGCGGGCCGCGGTCGCTCCCGCGGCGATTGGTATCCTTCGCGTACGCGTTCGACGGTTTTGCAAGCAGTGACGAGTACTTGGTGATCAACTTGTCCGGCTCGTTTGACTGCATCTTTGGGATGCCGTGGCTTGCATGGCATCGTCCCGATGTTGACTGGCTGAACCGCACGGTGAAGCCGTGTGACACTGACGTTAACGTGGTTCTCGCCTTCCTCCAAGGTCGAGCGAGCAAGTGGCCGCACGTCTCGGTCGTGGATCCAGACTCCACGACTGACATCCTGCACGGAGAGAGCGATGGCCTTCCGTGCGCCGCATGTTTCAACGCGTCGTGTGCGAGTTCGGTCGAGCAGGGGCTCCCGAGCACTGATGATGATTCGCCTGGACAGTGGTTCACGGCGCGGCGCGGTTGAGCAGTGGTTCCCGCATCTACGAAGGAAAAGCAGACGGTGCAAACTCCTGCCGCGCGTTCGTCGGTGACGGTCGAGCCTACGCCGACGTGCACTGGTGCCGCTACACCAGCGCGAAGCACGCGAGAAGAGTCGCCCGTGCCCCCGCGAGTATTGCCTAGCGAGTTAACTGCACCCGTGGTCGAGCAGCGGCTCCCACCGGCGAAAAGCGTTGAAGCTCGTTGGTCAAGTATCCGTGCCACCGCGGCAACCTCGACGCCGAAGCGCAAAGCACCTCGTTCGCCAAGCGCGTCTCCGTCGACGCAGGCGTGGCCGTCTGCGCCAGCTCCTGTCTTCGACACGATCAATGTCATCAACTTGAGGAGGGTCGGCCACGCTCGGCACTCGATGAAGGGCGCGAGTCCACCTCGCGACGCCGCAGCCATCACGCAGTTGCCGGAGATGTCATGGAGCGCAATTCTTCGCGATCTGAATCGCGGAGAGATCGAGCAGTTGTGCATCCTCGTTCAGGAGCCGGCGGCAATCGAGGTGGCGCTCTCGATCAGCGAGCGTCCTGATGGCGCGGAACCAAAGTCGGCGCGCGAAGAGCGCTTCGCAGCCCAGTCATGGGAGCAACTGGAGGCGACTGGCAACCCGCTGCTTCCGCTCGCGCGGGAGTACGCTGACATCTTCCCCGACGAGGTCCCGGCGACGTTGCCTGCTGACTGTGGTGTCCGGCACGAGATCGACCTCATGCCTGGGTCCAAGTACTGCGTCACGCGGCAGTGGCCACTACCCCGCGAACAAGTCAAAGTGATCGGCAAGTTCTTTGAGGGCCGCCGCAAGGCGGGTCACGTCCGCGAGTCAACGTCACCGCACTCGAGCCTGATGTTCTGCATAAAGAAGGCGACCGGCGGATGGCGCGTGGTCCACGCATTCAACAAGCTGCACGACGCGACGATCCCCGCACAGACGCCGATCCCGCGAAAGGACATGGCGCTCGACACCATGTCGGGGAGCACGGTCTACTCGTCCCTTGACCTGCTTGACGGCTTCTATCAGGTCCTGATGCGCGCGTGCGGCATCCCGTTCACCGCAGCGAGCACCCCGAGCGGCATGCTCCGGGAGTGGCTGGTGATGCCACAGGGCTTGAAGAACGCGCCCGCGACGTTCAATCTGATGGTCTCGCACGTACTCCGACCGTTCCGCGACTTCGCGCCGAGCTACTTAGACGACATCTTCGTCCACAGTCGCGCCGGCTTCGGCGCGACCGATCTCGAGGTGCCTCTAGGTCATCTCCGGAAAGTGTTCGAGGCGATGCGCGAGCACAAGCTGTACGCGAACTTGAAGAAGTGTATCTTCTGCGCCCCCTAGATCTCAGTACTCGGCAGCTACGTCAGCGCCGCAGGCGTCGGCGCTGACCCGGAGAAAGTGACGGCGATCGTCGCGTGGCCGGGGCCGCGCGATCAGGAGCAGCTCAGACAGTGGCTCGGGCTCGCGAATTATCTTCACTACTCGAAGGACTTCGCAGCGACGATCCATCCGCTGTAACAGCTGTTGAAGGAGGACGCCGCGTGGTCGTGGCGTCAAGAGCATCAAAATGCCTTCGACGCGGTGAAGAAGAGCCAGCCCACCACACCTGTTCTCGCCTTTGCGAACCATGCCAATCCGTTCAACGTCGTCTGCGACGCCAGCGATTTCGCGATCGGTTGCGCTTTGATGCAGCACGATGACGACGGGCGCGAGCGCGTGATTAGCTTTCAGTCGCGCCAGCTCAAGCCAGCGGAACGGAACTACCCAGTTCACGACAAAGAACTGCTTGCAATGCGGTACGCGCATGTCAATTTCCGAGTGTATTTGCTCGGTGAAAAGACATTCGCGATATACACCGACCACGCCTCGCTGCGTACTGCGACCAAGTCGCCGCATCTCAGTCAGCGCATGGCGCGCTGGCTGTCGTTCTTCGCCGAGTACAATTTCGTGATCTTCTACAAGCCGGGCAAGACCAACACCGTCGCCGATGCCCTGTCGCGGCGTCCCGACTACGACCCTCGGCCAAACTCAGCGCGTCACGCGCTGAGCGGACTTGATGAAGACGACAATGATGAGTGAGCTGCGTGCGTCGACCAAGCGGCGAACAGCGTCGCAACGAGCGCTGCCAGTCTACTGCGCGACTTCATCGTCGCGGCGTACGACCGCGACCCAGCGTGCAAGTCACTGATCGCCCACTGTCGAGAGCCGACAAAAAAAGACGCTCGACGCATTGCCGCCGTCAGCGCGAGCGCAAGCACAGCGCTACGCGATCGTCGACGGTCTGCTTTCGTTCCAGATAGTGACCCTTAACCCGTCCCACGCATCGTCGTCCCGCTCGACGACGATATTCGTGCTCGGATCATGCACGAGCACCACGACAGCGCAAGCGCCGGTCACTTTGGTCGTGAGAAGACATATCTCTCGCTGTCTCAGATCTTCTATTGGCCCCATATGTACAAGTGGGTTCGCAAGTGGATCCGCTCTTGCGAAATGTGCCAGCGCGTTAAACCGTCGCCGTCGTCGCAAGCTCCTTTGCGACCTCTTCCAATCGCCATGGAAGCATGGCGATCTGTCAGCATGGACTTCATCGTCGGGCTCCCCCCCCGACGATCACTGCCGTACTGGCATCCTTGCGGTTGTCGATCGCTTCAGCAAAATGGCGTATGTCGCTCCGGTGCAGGCACGATCACGGCGGAGCAATCCGCAGCGCTCTTCTTTGGCATAGGGTTCCGTCACCACGGTCTCTCGACGTAGATCGTCTCCGACCATGATCCGCGCTTCACAGCAGACTTCTGGACGAGTCTCTTCCGGCTGCTTGGGACGCGGCTAAATATGTCCACCGCGTCGCACCAGGAGACCGACGGGCAAACCGAACGCGTCAAACGCGTCCTCGAGGACTTGCTCCGAAGCTACGCCACGTCGTTCGACTCGTGGAGTTCGTTTTTGCCAATGGCGGAATTTGCGATCAACAACGCTGTCCACGCGTCAACTGGCTTGAAGCCCTTTTTGTGAACTCGGCGCGCCATCCGCGCGTTCCCGCCGCCCTCGGTTTCGAGAGTGTCTCTCCGCTTGTTGGGGGAGGAACACCGGTGAACCCGCCGGTGTTTGATGAAGACTCGGTCGCACTCAGTCTGGCGGCCTTCCATCTCTCGGCGCCCGAAGCCGAGTGCCGCCACGACGAAGAAGATGCTCGTGTCGCCTCACGCACGCGAGCAAGCGGTCCCACGACGGCTCGCGCCACAGCACGCCGCGCTACCACACTCACTCCCGCCAAAGCAGTTCGGTGGGCCAATGACGTATTGACCGCGTCGATCGGACTCGACACGATGACAAGGACGAGTGAGATCGAAGCAGGCGCGGCGTCGCAACCCGCGCCGAGGCAAAGCCACATTGCAACGCAAGAGCTCGACGACTTTGTACTACGGCGACAGAGCATCGCGCGTTTTGTGCGCGATGCTATCGCAAGCGCCGTCGACAAGCAAAAGGCGTCCGCGGACAAGCGCGGGCGCAAGAACTTTGACAAGTTCGAGGTTGGCGACAAGGTGTTACTTTCAAGCACCAACATTCAAGCTGCGTCTGTGACGAACCTCGGCGCGAACAAGCTCGCACCACGTTTTATCGGACCTTTTATCGTACTTAAGGTCAAAGGCGACGCATACACTCTCGACGTGCCATCCACTATGCGACTGCACCCGACATTCTACGTTGGGCGCCTCAAGCGCTCCTTCCCGGCTGTTGTCCCGGCGCATCAAGACCCGCCGCGCTCGCAAGGCGCGGCCCAGCATGGCGGACACGAGGCTGGACGAGTTGGCTCGGAGGGCGCTGCTCAGCGCGCAGCGCCACATTCTCAACACGCAGAGCCGAATTCGACTGCTCCAAGCAGCCAAGGCGCACCTCCAACGCGGTGAGCGCCGCCGCGTTCTCGTTCCCAGCCTCAAGCGCATCATCAGCGCGATCAGCTTCAAAGCCGATCCAGTCGATACGCATCCACTGACTCCGGTCAGTCGGTCGAACGCGTCGGTCGGACGCTTGAGGTGTGGGTTAACATGATGTATGGATTGACGATAAACGCCTTCCAAATGGTTACCACTGTCCTGTTGTACATGTACTGGATATGTACTACCCGACGCCGTCAGACTTGTTTGCATGGAGACAATGATGCAAAAGAGGCTTTCCGTTTTTGTCCTATGTCGGTGACAGCAGACCATAGCATCTTTCAATAAGGGCAGATAGACGGGTAGTCGAAAATGTAAACCAAACATTTCGGGATGTTTGCCGAGAACAGATAATTCTATACAAGGGAGAGAATTGTCTACCACCCCCGAACAAGCAACAATCTCGCCAAAAACGTACCATTTATGACGGATATTATGTGAATTTATGAATGTGGCATGAATGTTTCCTGTACGAAATCAATTTTATGAGACGTCTTCCGAGGAAAGACCTGGACCTCTTCGGACGACCAGAAATTATTTTCAGTTTCTGTTTTTCAAGAAAACTTGTTGTTTGTATAACGTTGCCAAATGTGCATGAAACTGCTCGATTGGAACGTTAGTTTAACCAAGTCTATTACATTTCAGATATTTGACTCAAAATAGGGATTTTAGGAATATACTCCCAAAATCCCTATTTCGAGTGAAATGTATTGAATGAAATAAGCTCGGTTAAACTATAGTCTGACACAATAGACATCCTTCAGAGTGAAAAACAAAAGTACAGTATCGAAATGGACACTTTATTTTGAACGCCTAGTTTTTGCAAACGACTTTTTTCCGTGAACATGGAATATACTTGCTTAAACTATAGCGTGAATTCATTTCACCATCCTCGTAGTGACAAACAAGAGGTATTGCGGTAGTTATCTCTTTTTGCTTTTGTTGATCCCTTTTGTTATTCACTATAAAGGATCTCTATGTATCCAGACTATAGTTTAACCGAGTCTATTCTAGTTCATCTATTTCACTCGAAATAGGGATTTGGGGAGTGTGTTCCTACTTTACCGACAGAGGGGGGGGTGGCGTTCACCTCGATGTGCACCGGCGCACATTTCCTTCTCACAACTTTGCTTGTCGCGCACTCTCCTTGTCGGCCTTGCGCTCCGTAGCTTGTGCGGCCGTTTCAATGGCCCACATGGACTCAAACAGAGTAACAAAGCATTCGACGATTCGGCCACCCACGAGGTTGTCGAAGTTCTACCCGCTCTTGAAGGTTCATCGAGCCTGTCAGCAAACGACGACCGTCGATGATCAGGAACTTCGAGTGCTCGATTCGGTCTTTCGCCCACCGCACGTCCGCACTTGGTAGAGATAGAAGTTTGGAGTCGGCTTCTTGTGCTTGACCCCAGTCTGCCGCTATGCGGACCTTCACGCCTCGATCCATGGCTGCCCAGACAGCGTCGGCAATCTCTTGGCAATTAGACACACACATCGTACAGTACTTGTTCCTACTCCGTGCTCGGCTTGGGTTTCGGCTCGACCATCACTCCATCGCTTCTGCCCACGAAGGCGCTCATGCCGTGGTGGCCGCCTGCAAGTCCAACGAGCGCGTCCATGAGCGCCACCGGCAGCAGACGGACG
>JAASFJ010001052.1:0-12392 GCA_023333755.1 Globisporangium uncinulatum
GCCAAGTACTTCGAGCACATGGAGCAGTTCATCTCGCCGTGTCTTGCTGGCGAGTGCATTGTGGGCTGATAAAAATACATACACTCTTGATTGTGTTCCGTTTTGACACAATTGTGCTCTGTATTGAAAACGCCTGTATTTGCCGAGGTGCCGTCAATGCCTGACGTACCCGCGCGTGACGACTCGGAAGACGACTTTGAGACCAGGGACTAGGTCATCAGGGCAAATCGTATTGTGCCTGTGCTCGAGGAGGGCGACATCAACAGTTTCGGCCCTCACGAGAAGATCGACGACTACGACTTCGACCGGGACGCACCCAACGACCTACAGAAAGAGGTGGGCGTCCAGGAAGTCATCCTGGAGCTGGTAAGTGCCGACGAAGATTATGACGATGGATTGGTGACAGAGGGCTTTTGGAGGCGATCGGAGGCAGCGTATGGATGACTGAAGGGAACGTCAAGGAAGCTTTGCGGGACATACGCTGGGAACCGCTGAAGACGGATTTTGATGGGGACGTGCCAGAGTAACCGGGCTTCGTCTCAACTCGAGGACGGCCGACGGAGGCAACCCGACGAGCGGCGACAACGCCGCTATCGCTGTTCTTTGAGTTCTTTCCTCGAGCGTTGTGGCTGGGGATCGCGGACGACACTAACCGCTACCGACTTCAGCAGCTGGGCCAGAGAGTGGCAGCGATCTAGACCAAGCAACGGAAGAGGCAAGCACTAAACTCGAGCGTGGCCGTCGAAAGACTTAAGGAGATCAAGACACGGTTGCGTAGGAGCCCCATGATCGAAGCGCACGAGATCTTGATCGTAGTGGGCTCCTCATCGCGAATGTTCTTTGCCCGCAGATCCGGGGTATGTACTATCACTAGTCACTGCGGTCCGTCGGTGGTCTTCCTTCCAGTGTCTTCGGATGCTTCATGCCAGAAACCGCTTCAACGAGATCGTCAGGAACCTACACTAGTGTGACAACCAAGCGCGGGGGACGACCAGCAACAAGTCGTGGAAGGTGAGAAAGTTCAGCCAAGTGCTCCAGAAGACCTTCCTGCACGGGTGGACCATGACGGCACGGTTCAGTTTTGACGAAGCCGTTCTTCCGTCGAGCTCCCAGCGCAACCCGACGCGGACATAAATGCCCGACAAGCCCCATCAATGGGAAACGAAGATGTCCATGGCTTGTGACGCAGAGCGCGCCTATTGCTACTGGTGCGTGACATGCGGTCACTTCCTGGCATCTACAGGATATGGATTGACTTCTATGCGTGTATCCTGTAGATCTGAGCTGTATCTTGGTGCGAAGCAGCACGGAAACGACGCGCCGGTGTTCGATAACAAGAAAGGACCCGCGGCGGTCGTGCGCAACATGCAGCACGTTCTGGCGAGCGCGCCGGTTGTATGGCGGCTCATTGTTGTTGACTGCTTCTACAACTCGGTGGCTCTTTTCCTACAACTTCTGGCTATGAAGATGTACGCAGTCGGCGCGACACGTACGAACAACAGTGATTACATCAAAGCAGTCGTGGACCCACGAAAGACCCGGATGAGAACCGGGATCCATGGCGAGTTCATGATCTCGCGGTCGTTGGACGCTCCATCGATGCTCTCGCTCAGCTGGATGGACTCGCGTCCAGTCCATTTCCTGAGTACAGGCGCCACAGGGACCGGATCCAGTGTGGACAGGCGGCGCGGCGCCGACGTCGAGCCTGTGCCATGCCCGAAGCAGGTTCGTGACAACCACGAGCTCTTGGGGGCGTGGATCGTCACGACCAACTTCGGTTGCAGCGCTACTCTCTGCAGCTGACGAATCACTTCCACAAATACTACGTCTCGCTCTTTTTGGGCTCGTTGATCTCACGATCGTGAACTGCTTCGTCACCTACAACGCGTGCAAGAAGGACGCGGGATCACGCCCGACAAAGAGGACGGATTTCATAACCGAGTTGCAGAATCAGCTGCTCGGGCTCACAGCACGTGACTTCGCAGAGGTGGAGCCACTGACCCGTACTGACACGCCAGTCATCTCCAAGAAGCGGAAGCAAACGGTGCCAGCGCACACAGCTACCCTCGCGGACGAGTGGAGGTGAAAGAAAGAGCCAGAAGTGACGCCGGTGCGCCTGCAAAGTGTGTTCGCTGCTGCATCGAAAGGACTGTGAGAGTCCAAGCGGGGCGTCGTACTTCTGTGAAGCGTGTTCGGAGGACAGTGCGAAGCTCTGGTTGTGTGTCAAGGCGCGGCGACCGAGCGAGTCGTCGCGCACCTGCTTCAATGTTTGGCATGATGAGTTTGATTGCGGCCGCGCGCTTCCATCCGACGTGAGCTCCTCTATCAAGATGCGCAGGGTTGGAGGGGCAGCTTCGAAGCGATATCGGCGGCGGGCTGCAGCTTCAACAAGTGACGAGGAGCAGTAGGAGTTTGAATGAAGCGAGAGGAGCTGCTACTGGTTGAGTGGCCTCTCTACGTCCACGAATTTGTGAACTCGCAGCTCGAGTTGTGTCACTGTTGGTACGGTGATTGCGGTAAAAAAAGATGTCTGGAGTTTGAACGATGCCATCTGCTTTGACATCCTGTATTCTCCTGTTTGGACAGCACGAGTTTCCCATATTTATCCTGTACATTTTTTGCATTTTTTCAAAAATCTACACGATGGACAGGCGTTCTTTTGGAAACAGATCGGCTTCTGAAATCGGCTAGTTTCTGGCACGATACAAACTCTTAGATTACGGATATCCTGTATTATACAAGATGCACGGAGGTCGAATTTATTGGTAGTAGAGAGGTTAAGCCATTTTTAACAGAAAACTTGTTATTAACTGTTACTGACATGTGTTAAACGTTAAGTCACACTAACGAATTTCACCTTCCTTTGTGGTGCTCTAACTGTGTGTTGTCTGTAAATAATTTTGTGCAACCTCGGTGTGGCAATTATTTCCAATACCTTCCCGGCAATTATTTTTCAAAACGGTAAAAAATACCGGTATTGCCGTTACTTTGTGGTCGTAAAAATAGGTCGTCTAGGGTTACAAACGACATTTGATAGTCTTACAGGTTGTGTCACCAAGGGTCGGTGACGAACTGTTGATAAAAATGAAGAAGTATACAAAGTCAAGCCAACTCCCGCGTCAGCCCTCACAGGCACACTTAGTTTCACAAATCAATTGTATGTTTAGTCCTTCAAAGCCAAAATGTACGCTTGATCGACTAAATACATCAACAATACCGGCTATGACCACCCGCAATAAACTAGCAAACAATCTAACCGGTATCTATGCTGCTAAAGAGTGTGATTTACCGGTAGCTAGTATTTACGTTTTGTGAGCTCTGTTGACCAGCACGCAGCACATGTGCACTACAGTAGACCAACACCGTCTGGGCCACGCCGTCGTTCTCTTCAGGAGCGCAATAGACACGCCAGTGAGGTGCACGAGCTCTGCGATCATCACATGAGCTGTGGAAACTTGACTGTGTAGCGCGTTTTCGGGTCGACATCGTACTTGCGCACGTTCTTCTGTAGGTCCTCGCGCCGGAAGCCCGTGACATGCTGGACGATGCGGTACGCGAGCTCGCGGTCTGCGAGGAGCTGCTCGTCCGAGCGGACGCCCACTTGCACGACCATCCAGCACGCGTCGAGCGCACTGAGGAAGCCGCGGCACGTGCCGAGTCCTTCGGGCCAGAACGGCTCAATGAGTGCGTCGCCAATTAGGCCGACGTAGAGCTTCTTGCCTTTCGCGGTCAGAATGCTCGCGGCCTTGTCTGCACGCGTGCGGGCACTAAAGTCAAAGAGACGCACGCGAGCGAACTCGGCTTTCTGGGGAAGCTTGAGGAACTGCACGACGCGCTTCAGGTACGCGTGCAGCACGGGTTTGTTGATATTGTCGTCCATGACGAGGTCGCTCACGTTCGGGTAGTCGAGCGTGAGCACGCCTTCGTCCAGTAGGTTCTGTCGCTTCGGGGTCATGACGAGGTAGTGCATCTCGCCCCGGTAGTACACGAGGTTCTCGAGGTCGACGCCGACTGCCCGCAGCTGCGCAAAGAGCTGCTGTTTGAACTGGATCGTCCACGAGAACTCGGGCACGCGCTTCTCGTCGGCCGAGTTGAGGTTCGGGAAGTAACACACGAGCCCAATCGCTTCCTTTCGGCTGAACACGAACCGCTTGATCCGTGCCTGGGTGCTCAGTCGGTCCTGGGTCCCGCTCGCCCCCAGCACGGCAGTGAACTCCATCCACGGCACTTGGGGGTTCGTGAGCACAGTGTAGAACGGTCGCCGGCCGCTGTCGAGTGCGTCAGGGTGGGCGATGCCTTCAAATGTCGTGCCTGGGAAGAACGAGACGCCGAGGAGGAGCGCGACTTTGAGCAGGATGCACTGAAGCTGCCGCGTGCCAACGTGGAAGTACGCAGTCGAGTGGCAGAACGGCGGGAAGAGCACCTTGGCACCGAGCGCAGTGAGGTCCTGGACCACCCACGGCCACAAGTGGAGGATGTTCTCGCGGCTAAAGTGCTTCCGCTTCTCCAGCACAACCACTTGGGCTCCAAGCAGCGCCATCTCGACCGCCGCACGAAGTCCGACAGGACCAGCACCGATAATACACACGCGCTTGCGTGCTGCAGGCTTCGTAGCCGCTGTCGAGCCGTTCAGCTTGGCGTCCAGGAGCTTGAAGAGCTGCTTCTGCCGGAAGCCAAGACGAGGAGACACAGCTACCTTCACGTGCTCGTACACGCCCCACGGCTGCTTGAGCTTGAGGTCCGTCAAGCCGCAGTCTGCGAGCAGCTGGTGGAACGTCGAGACGACTTCGAGCAGGTTCGGCGCCACCTCGAAGGCGTTGAAGGCTTGAAGCACTGTTGGCGCCACGGTCTCCTTGAGCTCGGGACTGACCTCGAGCATCGCTGGAGCCGCCGACTCAGCCGAGAGGCTTGTGTTGGGCGTAGCAGCCGCAGTCGCTGGCTTCATGAGCGCGTGCTGCCTGTCGAACGCCTCGATCTCCTTGCTGGACTTGACCCACGACGGCGATGCCGAGCCGGGAGAGGACGACGCCAACGATAGTGCCGGTTCTCCCGCGTTCGACCAGCGCCGCACTGGTGCCGCCTTCTTCTTCTGCAGGTCGTCGTTCACAATCTGACTTATGGACGCCAACAGCGTGGAGATGCGCGTGACGCAGACGTCGCTCAGCTCGTGTGTAGCGCACGTCTGCGTGAGCTGCTCCAAGGCAGCGAGCACTGGCAGCATCTTGCTGGTCGGAGGAGCGCGCCCGCTACTGGCGTCGTCGTCATCTCTCAACGCCACTGCTTCTACTGTTGAAACAGCAGCTGGCGGTGTCTGTGGCGTCATAGAGGACGCTGCTGCTGGTGCGGTTGTAGGAGCTGTGTTGAACGGTTTCTGTTGCTTGTCGTCGCTCTTCTTGCTGGCTGGAGGCAGTGATGACGACGACGACAAGCTCTTGGGTGTGATCTTGCTCAGGAATGACGAGAGGCGGCTGCCGGAGCTCGGCGGGCGACTCAACGCTGCTGCAGAGGACGGTGGGGTCGCTATCAGCTCTGCTCGTCCTGTCAGTGAGCCTGCTGGCGACGAGACGGACTGCGGCGACAGGAGCGTCGCTGCTGTCGGCGAGCTTGACGCCGAGTTAACGGGAGACGCCGCTGTCGCCCAGCGGATCTTGCGCTGCTGCGCAGCCTCAGTCCGGTCGAGGAAGTCGAGCAGCCCCTCGCGTCCGTACCGGTCCACCACCTTCTCACGCTGTAACTTGGACTCGTCGACAGACTTGACAGTCGACCCACCAGCGCCACTCTTGCCAGCAGCTGCCGCGTCCTCCTCTGCGAGGGACGCCAGGACCTTCTGTCGCGCCCGCTCGCGCTCTTCGCGCTTGAGCTTCTTCTTCCTCGCTTCTTCCGCCACGAACTGCTCGAGGTCGCCCGAGTCCGAGGCCGCGTCCGACGGGTTAAAAAGCACCACCTTGGGCTTCTCGGGCACGGTCGTCGACACGAACTGCAGCAGCTTGCTGGGCGTCGGTGGTCGCTGCTGCTGTCGCTGTCGCTGCTGCTGTGGTGTCTCAGTGCCGATGACTGACGACGATGCCGACGACTCGGACGACAAGGAGTTGCGCTGTCGCTCGTCACTGCTGCGTTCGACGCGGTGGAGCCGCTCGCCCCGCTCCTTTGCCAAGAACGCAATCAACCGGCTGTTCGCACGCTCCACACGTCGCTCCTGTTCGGCTTCGTCTGTCGTCGACACGTCAGCGTCGTCAGCGGACGCGTCCGAGTCGACTCGCGTCTCTTCCTGGTACACGCCGTCAAGGTAGCGCTCGCCGACGTCGTTCGCGAGGAAGTCGAGGAGCTTTGAGCGCCGGTTCTCGATTTGTGCGACCGGGACCGACGCCGGTGCTGCCACTGTTGGTGTCGTGGCAGGTACGAGGGGTGGGGATGGTCCCAGTGCGGTGACTGCCGGAGGATCGGCCGCTACAGTCAGCGGTACAGGAGCCTCCGTCTGTGCACTCCCCATCGCGAGAAAAGCCTGGAGTTTGTTGCTGGAAGCCGATGGTGACGGCGACAGCGTTGCTGCCGACAGCTTTGCAGCCGTGGCGTCGTTGTCGACCGTCTGGGCCACGCTGTCGGTCACTTCAGGAGCTGCAGCAGACGTGCCAGCGAGGCTCTCGAGCTCTGCGATCGTCGTGTCGTTCGTGAGGCGGTCGATTGCGTCCATGCCGCCAGCGTCCAGCAGCCCTTCGCCAATGTACGTCATGCGGCGGTCGATTGTCGGTGTCTGAGCCTCCGCTGCCTCCTCGCAGCTCTTGTCCAGTAGCTGCGCTGCTGCGGTCTCCACGACGACATAGTCCTCACTCTCATGGGCCACTTGGTTGTCTTCCTGCAGCTTGGCTAGCGGCTGCTGTAAAGGCTCTGAGTGCTCCGATGTCTTCTGGACCACCTCCTCTGTGACCTCCGCTTGGTTGTCGTCGACGATCACGAGGTGGTCTGCCATGACGCTTACGTGGTTGATCACTCCCTGCTTCACTTGATGCCTCGTTTGATCGACTGGGATGTTGGTGCTGCCTAGCGAATTTGCAAGTGGTCATGTCTTTCTGACCTGCCTGCCGATGTGATCCATCAGTCAGTCGCCCGTGTGTACTTGTGCGTGACTTTGCTGCAAACCACGTCACAGGAGGTGGACATTGAAGCTGTGTGTGTTTCTATAATGTATCTTCACTTTAGTATGAAGGTGAGGATATAACACTCTCTATGATGTCCATATCATACGAGGCGTCGCAGATACGCGCTGACAAACTCTGGCTCTTGTTGGCTGGCTGGGATCCCCTGATTGCCTTGGTGCAATCAGGCTCTGGAGACCTCGACTGTAAACGCTCACAGGCCCTGAAGACCACATCCATCCTTCGTTCGCGAATTGTGCTGGAAGAGACTTTCAAAGCTGTGGACATCACGCGAGGGCTTGCGCTGAAGTCCAAGAGCACCGCTACTGTACTCGATGTGCGGGACCGGAGTTCCAGCAAGTCCTCTTGCGATATAGGTACGCTCATGGAGGCTCATTTCGCCCTCTCTCGAGTGCAGCGACACTCGATCTTCGTCAAGCGCACTCAGTTCCGAGCACAGCCATGCCAACCTCAGTGGAGATCAGCAACGAGACTGCAACGCGCGGTTCCCAGTCAGGCGCTTGTGTTGGATCGAATGACATCCATCTACCCGCAAGTACAGCATTCCACGTTGCTCAGTGGCTGGTCAGGCGTCTCCAAGCCACTACCACATCGCTTCAGTCGAAGTCCAGGTTTGTTTGTGAGGCAGTCTGACTGTCAGACCTGTCACTTCCTGTCGCTGCTAAAGAGATGGTCATCGAGTTGGAGTGCACCTTGTTTCCTGGATCGACGATGGGTCCTTGTGGCACAACCTGCTTGGAGATTTCGTGGTCTCTACGTCCTAGCAGCAGTTGAATGGACTCAATGTGCACAACGGAGTCCAAGCACAGAGACCCCGTTGTCGCCAGAGCGAAGCCGTACCAGCCTGCACCGTCAAGACATGAGTTTGATCAAGGGCGTTCGAGAATGATGTATGCAAGGCTTACAGTGTCTGTATGATCAGCCAAGAGAGGTTCCTCAGGTAACATTTCAAACTGAAGATGTTTGTTGCACTCGCAATTTTGCCCACCACCCCCACCAAACCTCGGCATGGCACGGACGCTCCCGTACGCTGCTGTGGACGTGCGCTGGGAGGCGCTGCAGCTGCGCGCGTTCCGGCAGCTCCCACAAAACACCCACACGGACACGTTTGCGCATTTTCTCTTCGGCCGCCTGCTCGCAGAGGATCTGCACGTGAGCTGCTCGCCCGTACTGCCGCCGGACGTCGAGCGCCTGCACGGTGTGCGACTCCAGGGCCTCTGTGTCCTGCAGGTGCGAGTAGTGTGGTACAATAAATGGTTGCATACTTGCGCCTCAGAAACGGCGGCAATGGATTGATTGGACGAGCAGATCGTGGACGTTGCAAACGTCGGCGCGAGCGTTGCGCACAGGAAAGAGGACGTCCGCGGTCGCACGCGCACGCTCAAGATCTGCTTCACCGACGGCCACCAGCTCGTGTTTGGGTTTGAGTTCCGCTGGCTCCCGACTTTCAGCACGAGTCTTTTGCACGGCACGAAGGTGCGTTGTTTCTCCACGTCTACGTCACGTCATATCGCTCGCTCGGCTGGCATGGGTTCGTGTCGCCTCTGTCGTTGGACTGACGGACTCGACGCCCATCTCTCAATGGGCTAATTGTACTACTGTGGACGACAGGTCGCGCTCGTGGACGTGGACATAAGCCACGGTCTGCTCAGGCTCACGCCAGAGAACTGTCGGCTCCTTGGACTCTCTGGGAATGAACTGCTCGAGCAGACGCGCAAGAGCGTCCAAGGAGCGACCGAGACACCGACTGGAGCCGGCGCTGGCGTGTACTCTGCGGCGCTAATGACGTCGCAGTTCAGTGCGGGTCCGACGAGTCCTCAAGAGCGCCTCCAGAAGCCAGGAGGGGGCTCACGGCCGCCAGTCGTGCCGTTCCCACCCACCGCTTCAGTGCAAAGTGGTGCTCCTGTGCGTCTACCGCCTCCTCAAGCATCGCCGCACGGCCACACAGGTCAGTGGAGTGCACACACACCCGCCAATCGGCCCGTCAGTGCGGCGTCGACTTCTGGGTCGGTGGTGACGCCACTCGTGTTCGTAGACGTCATCTCATCCGGCGAAGACTGCGACAGCGACGACACGGACCCGACAGTCCAGCATCTATTCTATAGCCCCCATACACCGCGAGAGCTCGAGACATCCACTCGGAGTGCCAGCAGCCGACCGAAGAAGCGACCGCGTGAACCGGCGGCTGCTGCTGGTGGGGTTGGAGAAGCGAGCCGGCGGACAGTGCAAGCGACCCCCAACAGCAGCAGCACGAGCGCTGCAGTCGGACCTGTGAGAAGACCCGAAGCGTCCGACGGCAGCAACTCGACGCTCAGCAAGGCCAGAGTGCCGCCACCCGCGTCGCCCCCAGAAGCGGCTGACGAGCTGCTCGGCTTTGCGCTGCTCGACGCAACCAACCGCAGCAACGGCACCCGCGTCCACTCAAACCCGTCGGATCCGTTCCAGTACTTCTCTGCACGAGTGCCTGCGCTTTCGGCAGCCAACAACCGTGTCCTGGACGACGTCGTGCGCATCCGCGCGTGCATCAAGTCGGTCGCAGGCTTCCAGTTCAACACAGGGACGTACGCACTCAAGGTCCTGATCGAAGACTGTACCGAGACACGGGAGGTGTCAGTGGACGCGGCGTTCGTCGAGACGCTCATGGGCGTGCCGTGCGTCGAGTTCCTGCGTGCGATGCAGCACACGCCGCCAGTGGCGCACCAGTGGGCTGCATGCATGCAGCTCGCGCTCATGACGCTCGAAGGAGTGATGGAGTTCCGCATGAACCCGAACGGGACGTTCACACTGCTCGCCTGCCGCGACGTGAGTGGATCCGACGCCCGCGCGCTCGTGCAGCGCGTGAAGCGGTCGCTCCAGCGGTAAGAAGTACAGTACCCGAACGCACGAACGCACACGACACGGTGATCGCATCTATGATCGAAGGGATCAGCTCACAGCCCAAATACGACGCGATCCGACAGCTCGTCCGACAGCACACGGTCGCAGCTGAGCGTGAGCTCCCGGTGCTCGCCTGTGCGTGCAGGGAGGCCCACGAGGATGTCGTTCTTCGGCGTCGCGTTGTGGGGATGCATGACGAACATGAACGTCTCGTACTGCGCTTCCTGAGCGCGCCGGTTGCGGTCGCTCTCGAGCACGCTCTTGCACCGCCGGCGCCGCTTGTTCACAGCCGAGTGGGACACGGCGCTGTTCACGTGCCCAAAGTCCGCAGCTTTCGCGAGCACTGCGTACTCGACGCGGCTGAGCCGAGCGCGGAGAGCGGCAGACCGCGGGTACTCGAGCGCGCTCTGCTTGACTTTGCCGACGCAGCACGGCGCGAGCACATACGCGGCCCGTGCGTCCAGGCACTGTTGCATCACCATGTCGGTCGCTTCTCCGCACGCGTGCAATGCGATGCCGACGTCGAATGGCCGGTCGTAGTCTATTTGGTAGGATGGCGACACCAAGCACAGAAGAGTACAGTAGTCGAACACTGTCAGTAACGTAGTCGACACACCCACACACTCAGAGATGGCAGTGTGGGTACCGTCAATGAAGCCGCAAAAGATCTCGACGTTCGTCAACCTGGCAGCGTCGACACGCTGCTTTGCTGTCATTAGCAACAGTGGTGACGACCAGGAGAGCTCATCATCAGCCATCAAGTCCGCATTGTGTCGTCTACAGAGAACCAAGCAGCAGAGACGCACGCACCGATCGCCAGCGACGGCTCCTTCTTGTCAAGTAACACGAACGTGCAGTGTGGGAAGAGGCACGCGAGCGGCAGTGCGACGTAGCCCGAGCCGGCACAGAACTCCACCACCACATCGCCTGGGCTGCTTTCACAGAGAGAGAGGAACCGCGTCAGCTCTCTCACACTCACTCACTCACTATCGCATCCTCTCCTACTAATACGCGCACGTACCGAAGCATCCGCTGGAGAAAGACGGCGAGGTTCTCGACCTGAAGGCGCTTGTTGCTTGCGCGTAGAGGCGGGAGTTTGCCGTCGCGTGGGTGGATACCGGCAGGCAGTTTGGCCCACGGGATCACACTCGCCTCGCTCGCCATCTCTCTGCTGTCGTGCACGCAATGCAGCGGGTTGCACTGATAGCAGCTGCGGCCGAAGCCGCCGTCAGGGTCAGTGGCACGCGTGAGCACCTCGTCGAACCAGAGCTGCGACTGCGCTGGCGCTCGCAGTCCCTTGCGCTGCAGCTTGCGCTGGCTCTTGGCGCTGGCAGGCGCAGTTGCGTCTCGAGCGGCGTTTGCAGCGGCGGGGTGCGCGGAATCGGCGGCGGCGCTGCACCACGCGGCCTCGTCCCATGTGCCCCACGTGAGCGTCGACAGCACGCCGTTCATTGAGCCAATGCGACTTTCGTGGCAACCTGTGATTTTTGGTGAACCAGACCAGCAACTTGGGTTCTGGTCGGAAACGACAAATTCAATGGACAACTTCACGAAGCTGCTGAACAATCTGGAGGATGACGCTGGAATTGCCTCCTGCCTCGATGTTACGACTTAGAAGGGTAATGCCCACAGCGCTCGAGCTTCCAAGGAACTCTACGCAACTGACGAGCACGCAGTGGACACGTTGGGGTTCCAACGCCTCCACGCTCCTTGACGGATTCACAGCAAATGCCGACGCAACGGTCAGTGGCCACGGACACCCACTCCACGATGAAGCTCTCAACCACGCACATCACGTACATCGGAAGCGCTTGTACCTCCAAACCACATGAGCCGCAAGCAACGGCTACTACATGATCTACATAGAAGCCAACGGTCGATCCGATATTCTCAGTGGACGGAGCGGGGACGACCACGAACAAAGGTGCCCTGAGTGTCGGAGGTGGCGCGGGTGTCACGGGAGCACCACTCTGGGAGCTGCAGGGTTTGTCATAGGTGTACTTAGTGTCAACGGAGGCGTCACAGAGTAAGTCCTGCGGTGTCGGATCGAAGACACTGCGAGCCTGGCGAAGTGGCCCATGATGTAGTACATGGGCTGCTTGTAGAACTCTTTCCGGCCCACTTCGTCCACGAGGATCGGCGCGTCCACGTTGTTCTTCGCCCAGTTCGGCCCGCCCGTCATGTCGAGCACGGGGTTCCAGTCCGTCCAGCCGCTCGCGGAGCTCGTGAGGTCGTTGATGATGTCCTTCGCGTAGTTGTGTGCGCGCCACCACACGATGTTGAAGTCGGTGATCTTGACGCCAGCGCCAGTGCTCGTGATCAGCGCATTCGGGAGGTATCCCTCGCATGCCTCCGTGCCGA
>JAASFJ010001053.1:0-12390 GCA_023333755.1 Globisporangium uncinulatum
CCTAAGGTTCACACCGATCGGGTGGAACCGCACTAAACCTCATAAATATCACTCTCAATTTGGAGCCTAAACGCCCAAGTCTTCCCTCGTCCGTCTCGTCCGACTGAAATCCTTGTGGAAGGTGCTCTCCCACGCTTCCTCTCTATCTGTGCTGCGTAACTCGGGAACGCCCGGTTACAGCCCCCTGCTGGCACGCTGCTCGTGCTCGTGACGCTCCTTCCACTCGTGCTCTCGCAAGCGCCACTTCCTCTGCCCCCGCCCGTGATCCCGACTACTCGTACTATCTTTCGGGTCTCGTGATGGTTCCACGCCGATCGCTTGCGCCGCAGCTTCGGCTCACGTCCACGTACCCAGCCACGCAATTGATCCTACTTCATTTCGCTCGCGTTCCTTGCCGCTCCAACCGCTTACGATCCCGCCCACGCCACTGCTACCGGTCGCGTTCGCGCTCACAGCCGCGATTCCGCTCGTACCCCACTCGTGCTCGTGCTCGTACCGCTGCCCAGATCACGCCCACGTCAGCGCCACAGCACATAGATTGACTCCAGCTGTTGCTTGCGCTCCCGCTTTGGCTCGGTCACGCTCGCGCCTTCGCTCGGACTCCCGCTCCAGCACGGTGCTCATCAGGCGGCACTTCTACGCCTTCAAAACATCATGGTGCAACTCAGCTCGCTCTCGCGTTCGCTAAACCACTCTTACTCCAGGTCGTACTCCTGACCGTGCTGCTACTCTACACACGATCACTTCCATTGCCGTACAGCCGATTCTACTTGCGCTAGCGCTTTTGCTCAAGCCTCTGCTCTCTTTGACACTCGAGCTTCGGTATGTGACCGTTCTCGCTGACGAATGGGGCGCCCGACCCATCCAATCTGGTCCCTCTTTGCTGTGGTTGTCGACCAAGGCGTCGGCAAGGCCCACCCAGATGCCGTTTGCAACTACTGCGCTACGGAGATAGGAAACGCTCAGCCATCGCGTAACCTTGCGAGACACATTACTATGTATGCTGCAGTCCCTCCAGATGCTAAAGCAGTGTGGATGAGGACAGCAGCGTGTGATATAGCGGGCGTGTAGCGTTACCACTAGCACAACACCCGGTCTGTTGGTATAAGAGGAATGTACTCAGGCCAGGCTTTTGCTCCGCGTTCACTCCAAATGCAGGCAGGCAAGATCACTCGCAAGCCGGCACACTCAACGCAAACGCGATGCTGGGTCGGTCAGTCCTTGGTTCACAAGGTGATCCCCGTGTGTTGAGTTCTTTGAGAGCTGGGTCGAGTACAAGCGTACACCAGACCACAGATACTGTTTCGACACTGGGTTCCAAGCGATGGGTCCCAAAGACCGGATCACAAGGCACTTATGACTCGCACTCTCTCGCACGCAAGCGTCACTTACTCACGTACGCCTGATAGGACCTGGGCTGCCAGGTCGCTACGGGGCCAACGGTGTGGGGACTCTCTCCCTCTTCTTCTCACTCTCCCATCCTCCTGATATGAAATACGACAAAGCGTGTATAATAAAGCGTTATCTCCCTGGCCTGACCAGTTCACCGACACGAGTTCGGGGTTGTTCACCTCTTTTCCACACACACGTTTGCGCCGACACACACACTCAAATCCTGGCACACAGGTATGTAGCGAGCACATATGTATACTGTACCGACCGGGGTCGACAGGACTTGAAACCGCGGAGCACCGTGCTGCAGGCTGGTGCTTCGACGAGGAGCCCATTTGGTGGGGCTGCGAGGGAGTCGACTAGAGCTGTTGGAGGAAAAACGGCTACTGGAGAGGGGGAGGTCCAAAGGCAAACGCCGATGGACCGCCCCCTTAACTGTTACGGGGTCTCAAAGCTCACTTGCTATCGCTGAATCTCAACTACTTCGAACCGGCTCTAACTAGCACCTAGAAGCTGGGCTTGGGAACCGGGCTTGGGCGCCGGGCCTGGGTCACTGCCACCTGGGAGCCGAACTTGGACACCGGGCCTGGGTCACCGCCACCTGGCAGCTGGACTTGGTAGCCTGGCCTGGGTCGCCGCTGCCTGGCTGCTTGACCTTGCGCGGGGCCTGGGTGGCCGGCACTTGACCTTTGGACTAGAGGCGGGGCCTGGTTGACTGGCGACTGGCGACTGGCGACTGGGCGGGCAGTTGACTTTGGCTCGCTGCGGGCTCTGGCGGTTCGAAACCAGTCAACACCGGGTCGACGGTCACTGGAGAGATGGAGCGGAAGTTTCCGCGAGAGACTACGTTCACCACCAAACTGGCGTCATGACCCAGCGTTGCCACAAGGCAGCCGCGAACGCCAGGGGGCGGCGGGCGCGATATCACACTGGAAAGACCATCTTGGCTGCGCCGATCAATCCCTTCTGGCAATCGGATAAAATTGTGGTCTTCTCTAGTTGTCGATGCCCATCTTGAATCAGTTGGAGAAACCAGACCCAGTTGTCGAACTTCTCCACTGGAGAAGAGAGCCAGAGCAACAGGAACAATGTGTTCGCTGTAGTCCTTCACGATCGCCACCAAAAAGACACCGCGTTGATGCATCTCACCCTTGAGATGAACACCGTCGAGGCCGATAAGTGGCTTCGCTCGATGAGCAATGTGGATACCGGCAGACGGAAATGCACCAAGCTCCCTTGAACGTCGTGTCGTCGACCTCGCGATCGATGGCCCAGATGGAGCCATGGTTCTTCTCCGCCACCAGAGCAAAGCCTGCTTCAAGGTTTTGGTAGCTCTGGAGCCAGTTGCCGCGCAACTTGTCATCAATCGATTGCTTGACTCGAGAGGCAGCGCTCGCGCGAATGACGATTCCCTTTGACTTGAGGAACGTAATCACCTCGACTCCCTTGAATGTGGAGATCGAGCCGGCATGAGCGAGAACCACCTCGGCCTCGATAAGCGCCGCTATCTCGTCCATGCTCTGAGTCGTGTTGTGGAGCGGTATATCTGGCCGCGGTACCGAACCCTCGACACACGGTAGACGAGAAGATCCGACGTGCTTGAAGTGGTTGTGACTAAGATTGGCTGCTGTGGCCTTCCACTTGCCGTTCGTGCTGTACACGTTCAGAAAGAAGGGGTACTCAAGGGACGTAATGTCGGCGGTGCTGTCGTAGAATTGTTGCCTGTTGAGCAGCTTGCATGCGTACTTTGCGTTTCCGGAGTAACCGGGCTTTGTACTGCTACTCTTGACGTACAGCTGGAACCGAGATCGTTGCGCAAATGCCTTACACCGGTTCTGGATGGCTCGTTGGCTCTCAAATGCGTCGGAGCTGATGTTATCTTGCTTGTTGTAGACTCGACCGAAGTCGGGGCTACTTGGTTCCAAATTAATCACGATGTCGCGGCGCAAAATGCCTTGATCGCTCGCCCTCTCGATGTCTACGTCGTCGACGGTAAAGGTTGCGTCCCCGTAGGTCTTCTTCTTCGCCTTGGATGTCGCCATGTGTGCTGCTGGGCTGAATTCAGAATGACCACGTTGGCTATGTACCGCTCTCGCCGTTGCGTTGAACATGTATTGTAGCTTGGGCTGACATGTATATTAATTTGAACACTGCTAGCCCCGTAAGATGTATAATCATCTTTAGCATTTTCTAAAGCTGTATAATACAGCTTTAGCGTTCTGGACATTTCTCCCCATACAAAAAGCAAGTCATTCCATACAAAAATCAAGTCAAGGAAAAATCGAGGAGCTCGGAGGTGTTGTAGCGGACCTCGGGCTCATTTTCCGTGTACGTGACAGAACAGCACACGCTCTCTCGTTATTTGGAAAAACTGAACATTTGAACTGGCGAGACCCGCGCCGTCTCTCCCCACTAACACTTCGGATTCGCCGCCTCCTCAACAAGCGTTCGTATGGTGTATCGCGCACAGCAGACGACATTCACGCAGGCATGATCGCTGCTGAGCGGAGACGGCTGGAAGGCAGCACCAGGCAAGGGCCGCAAAAGTCACAATCGCTACAACACACACAGACGCGGCCGCAAAGGCGAGCGACCGGCATGACGTCGACTACTCCGTGGCGAGCACATGCTGATGGCATTCCTACTGAAGGAAAGCACGCTTACAGGCTCCACATCCTGCTGTAACTGCCTCCGGTACGATCCGCGTGTTGTTTCCTCATCGTCCACATCTGTCGGGCTGTGTATGTCGCTTTAGCCGCCAGCCAGACCGTCTAATGTGCGTACGGTCGTGTGGGCTCTCGCGTCACCAGCCCCAGTGTCCATTCCAACATCACGTCGAGCAGTTAGCTACGCCGGCCATGACTCCTCCTGTGGCGCTGCAAGTAGCTCGTTCAGCCGTGCCGCTCTCCGCGCCAGTCTTCGACGCCGCCAGTCGTGCTACCTGCCTCGTCACCGGCCTCGCCACCTGTCATGCCGCCTGTGCAGCCAGTTGCGCCTCCTACCGGACAGCCACTCGTGTCACTATCTGCGGCACTGTTGGCTGCAGCTTTGACTTCGACTACCTCGGCTCGTCCGCCGTCCGGTACAGCTTTGCCGGCGAGCGCCTCAACTACGCCGCTGTCCCGTACAGCTTTGGTGAAGCAAAAAAGTGAAAAGGCGAGGACAGTAAGCGCTGGTAACGTGACACCACAGTCGACGATTAGCCTTGTCATTACTGATATTCGGTCAAGTTTGCGCATACGTTTAAAGGAACTAGAAGAACGTGTTCATGAGTCGATTGGACATTGCGCAGGCCAACTTCTACATCATCTACCCGCACGTGCGGAATGCGGGATGAGAGCAGGTGTCGACACACGCGTACTTCGTGCGCGAGCCCTAGCAGCAGCTTCACTTGTGTGATGCGAGCGAGTTCGCTGGTGGTGACTCTGTGCGCTTGATGATAGCGTGACCTCGGAGCCGCGCACGCCGGCGGTGCTCATGGCTGCTCACATAATCATCCTCAACAGCGAGTTCTGTGTGACAACTGACGCATACGGCAACAGGATCCGGAAGCATGGGGATAATTCTTGTATGGTCAACTATGCGCTCAATACACGCGCAGAAAGCTCCTGAAGACAGCGCACTACTGCAAAGTGCGCGAAGGAGGCCGGCGGTGGTCATGTGTTCCTCTAAAAGAACGTCCGCCAGCACGCCTAGAAGTGAACAACCAAGAGACATGTGGCCAACACGGCGCTCGCTGTGAGACAACGGAAGGAAGCAACAAGAAAGCATGATGCACATCAGGTTCAGGAAGAAGAGCGCGCGCACCGAGTCGGGAGGCGGGGGAGGGCAGGAGCGACAGCGGCGCGAATGGGTGTGGCAACGCGAGTGATAGCGACCTTGAGTGAGAAGCCGTGAGAGTGAGAGCACGTGAGAGTGTGCGAGTTTGATGAGTGAGTTGTATGAGATCAACACGTCATTGGATTCTTGTGTGTGACTGGGAAGAGCGCTTTGGAGCATCTTCTTGATCGTGTGACTGTGCTGCTTTCGCGCGCTTTTTGGCACGGAATTCAGACAATTTGGGGACCTCAAGTTAAAGTTGCCCATTACTTTCTACAAATCAAACGCGGATTGTATAGCTTTATTTTTCAAAAGATTTGAATAAAGCTGTATTGCGCGTCACAGACTCGGAGATTTTGGCGGCATCGTGTCCGAAATCTGCAGATACAAACATCAAGATTAAATCGTTTAGATGTATTATACATCTTAGTTAGGAAATTCGGGGCGAAAATCATGGGGCTAGAAGTATTAACGCGATTGAGGTAAGATAAGGTAGTATCTATTCTTACCATAATCTCTTGTCTGAATGAGGGTAGCTTGTTTGGACATGCTGTTGGCAGTTATTCAATCGAGAAAAGGTTTTCTTATTCATAGTTATCATCTTTCAAAGGCATTTTAGTTCCATTGTTGGGAATTCGAATTGCATTCTTGAGGTTTGAATTCGACCACAAGAAATTGGATATAGCTAGTCGGTTACCTACATTTAGCTCAAAGTATGTTTTCTAAGTACATACAAATATATGAACTTTGCCACTTTTAGTGGCAATGTACTGATCTGGACATTTTATATCACGTTTTGGCAGGAATCAGTACATATGTACTGACCTATGGAAATTCCTCACTTCTGGACAAGACGTATTTTAGTGTATTTCACATATAATGAGAATCCTGGACCGCAGCATTTGTCTTTTTAATAACCACAAGCATTTGCAGGAATGATTGATTTTTCTTTTGAGAGGGCGACGTTTGAAAAATACGATTTGAGCGATTTTGGCTGGGTCGAATACGTATTTTCAGTGCAAAACTGGAACTGGGAACGGACCACAGCAGAAACACAGGAACTGAAGTTTTCTCAGATCCTGCTCAATACGATAGATACTCTCGAAGCGCTCAACTCGATGCTGTGGCTCGCTTTCGCTGTCAAGGTGCGTGTGTGTTTGTGCGTTGTCGTTGGAAGGATCTGAGCCTATTGCGACTAGTACTGTAGACGAGATGCTTGCATGTACTGACTGCACTTCCTTGTGTTCGAGCTAGCGCCTGGGTGTACTGTATTCTCCGCCTCTGTGCCAGTGCCCTCGTTGAGAATCAATTTCGCCGCCGGTGCATGGCGAGACGCTCCAATCAGGCTGTCTAGCGCTCGATAGCGAGTCGTCTGCACCGCTGCACTGTCCAGCATGAAGCAGGCGCACAAGACACAGCTTGATTCCTGAGCGAACACGTCGTTACATTCAACAGTAGCTATGGCCTGGTGACGATGACCCAGAGTGTCGCACCAATGACGAGCGATTTTGTGGATCTGCTCGTGCTGGGGGTGTAGCGTGGAGCAACGCAAAGAGCGGGTTGGCAAACGGGCGAATGAAGGAGCGAGCATGGCATCGGACAAGAGGTGTTCACGCAACGAGATGCGACAGAATAAACAGTGACCGATCATCACGACCGCGGCTGGTGTCGACAACAGGTGAGCGACGACAGGAAGTGCCGCTCTCCCTTCATAGCATTTCGTAAGCACTTTGTGTGATCACGACCAAGGCGCTCGCTTCTTTCACAACGCCAAACGCTTCCGATCAGCTCCGTTCTAGGGTTCTCCGATCTGGATGTCGGTCGGTGCCTTCGTCTCGACTTCCGCGGTCGGAACGTTGACCAAGATTTCAAAGCTGAGCTTTTTCAGATCGGCAACGACCCTCTTTGTCCCACCTGTCAGCCTTCCCCAACGGATGCAGATGCGCTTCGCGTGAAGTCGTGCCTAACAGAATCCTGAGGACCATCAATTCGTCAATCTCTGGCAAGCTGGAACAGGGGTCAAGACATCGGCAAAATCGTCTCTTCTTCGAGAGCCGGCGGCGGACCGAGTTCCGTCGCAGATTTGGGACTTCGCAGCCACTGATGTCGGTTGAGAATTTCGCAGCTGAGCTCGTCATCGTGTTGTGTTCTAGTCTGTCTTGTCCCGACTCCCCGGAGCACTCCAAGAGCTCCAACCGATGCAAGTGCAACCACAACAAGGGGGAAGCCAGGGGCGAGTGCAACAAGGACTGAGTTGCCAGGTGGCAAGTACAGTAGTGAGGGGCGGTGCGTATGGAAGCTGTGCTGTTTAAAGCCGACATTGTCGACAATGCTGACAACGCGGTCCACTCGTTTCGACTCGCTCGAACTGATGGCGGCAACAATGCGTTGCTGTCTTCGGTGTTGTATTGTGTGTGCGTACGAGAAGAAGAGAGAGACGCTGAGTCGGGAGTGCACTGGCTGCTCGTGACACTTCCACCAATTCCGCAAACCCGCAAAGTCCTCGTTTGGGGGAGAAATTCGAGGCACCAGCACTCAAGTTTGCTCAGGCTTCACTAGAATGACACTGGTACACGAAGCTTCACACAAATCCTGGACGTGGACATTGTCAACCCAGACGTTTGCAGACCTCGCCAACTTCAGAAACTATTCTACCACTGGTACAGTGCTGTAGTGGTACACTCACTGAAAGTATCTTCCACAGTAGCATCCAGTACGTCATGTATCTTGTCTACTTTCGAAGCACTAAACGGATTCTACAGGAGGATCATTCACCTCCAACCTCAACATCCAACGCTTCTGCTGCTGACTGCTGCTCTATACGCTCTGTCGCCACACCAATAGTCGCGAGTGCAGGAACTCGATCGTGTCGCTACTTTGACGGCCCATTCCACTCGTCCAGGCACCGACGTCCTCGCTGTCTGTCAGCAGCACCTTGCCCGTGACCACTCGGGCGAGTGGGAAGCGCGTGAGCACGTGCGAGAGCTCCTGCTTGTGGCTGCAGAGCGTCACGATGCACACGTCCTCTTGGCGCACGTCGCGTGCGAGGATTTCCTGCAAGCCAACGCGTGAGATACATGGTAACCCACCAGCCAAGCTCAGTCAAAGCCTATAGACGACAGAGCGTACCTGCACAGTGGCGACGAGTTCGTGGACCGAGTGGTGCGATAAGAGCGTAGCGAGGACCAATACGCTACTTCCGACCACGTCATGCGGCAAACGGACCAGCGGTCGACTCCTGCTGCTGTCACCTCCGGAGACCGGCGAGCGGACTGGGAATGCGACACACCCAGTTGCACTCGTTGGCTCCATGGCTTGGAACTCGTGCAGCAAAGGGATCGCACGCTCCGTGACTGCCACAGCGCACACGGGTTTCCCAGTGGACACGCCAGCGTAGAAGCAGCGGTCGTGCGACATTCCAAATGGTGTCGGCGACAGGGTTGGGAGCGCAATATCGACGGGCTGTGTCGCGAGTGAACTGAGCGCTTGCTCGAGCAGCAGCCGCGTGACGCGCATGGCGGCGTTGAGGAACGCAAGCTGGTCCGTACGGGGGTCGATGAGGCGCGAGAGGAGAAGCGAGGCGCCGAGAGGGTCGAGCTGCGCCACCCGCGCCGCTATTGACGTCGTCATTGTCATTGTCGTCGGTCCGACCGAGTCGGTACGGAAGCGGCCGTCGTCGCGGTCATTTGGTGACGATGTGGGCGAAGAAGAGGGTGAGACAGAGGCCGACGACGACGCCGAGAGCGCTGGAGAGGATGGGGACACCGAGGCGCTCTTGAGGGCGTCGGAGCGGCCGTCATACTGACCACCTGGACCCACGACTCCTCTGTCGTCAGTGTCGATACTGCTGCTACTTCCAAGTCGGAAGAGCGAGGGCTCCAGTGGCTGGGCCCTGGCGCTCTTTACGTCCTTCTCTTTGCTCTCGACTGTCTCTGCTGTCTCTTGCACCAGCGCCTGGTCCTTTCGGTTCCGTCGCTGCTTGAGGTTCGAGATCGCTGCACGGCTCACTTGGAACTCCTTCGCGAGGTCCGCTTGCTTCTCGCCGTTCTCAATCCGGCGGAGGATGTTCCGTCGGTCGCTCTCCCGCAAGTACCGCGACATGCGCACGGGCCGTCCTTGCGACGACAATGACGACGACGACGCTGACGATGTGAGTGTCCCATTCGTGACAGTCGTGGTACTCTGGGGCTTGTAGCTCGTGTGGGTCCGGACGGCAGCCATGTCGCTCCCAGTGCTCCGACTACGCCGCAAGGACGACGACGATACGGCTCGGACAGTGTGGGTCTGGTGGTCGGTGAGCCCAATCCGCTTGAACGCGTCGAGTGTCGGCGAACCGCCTTGTATTGGAGGCGTAGGGGCGTCGTGTGGAACAGACGGCTCGTGAGCGTGGGACCGTGGGGCGTACAGCGACAGCGATGACGAGAGCGCGCAGGCGTGGGCCTGGGCGTGAGCATACAGCGGATTGCAGGGATGAGGGTGCGGAAGTCGGTGGTGCTGGTGGTGATGATGTTGTTGGGGCTGCAAGAGCGACGAGATGCCAGGGAGTGACACTGGCGCTGGTCCCGCGAATGCTGCGCGGCTGCTCCCGCTTTCCATCGCTCGCGTCTCGTCCTCGCGCTTCACCCACTCGCGGTTGGCGGGCATGTGCGTCTCGCGTCCACGTCCGTGCATCACTATTTGCTCACGCTCCCACTCGTTCGTTCGCAGACTGCGACGGACGGAGGCACGCGAACGTCGGGTAGTGTGCAGTTGTGTGCTGTCGAGGAGGAACAGGGGACTCAAAATCAGACAGGGATCGAAAGGGGGTCTGGTGGACGACAACCAACACCCGGGACACGCGCGCTGCTTCGCAACGAGGGGGTGAACGCGTCGCTTGTGGCTGACTGACTTGTCTCGATATCGCTCGCTCGCTCGCTTGATTGACTTGATGGTCAGTCCGTCTGTTGGTCTCGCGGGCCGGAATGACGAGGACCGAGGGATTCGCGAGTGAACCCGTCTGTGCAGCGAGTGTTTGGCGACCGACCAGTCGAGTGGCTCGGCCGCCTCACACGAGAGAGAGTGAGTGTCAGGCAGCAGGGTGGGATCGTCAAGGTCCTGACTGACTGTATCGTGTGGTGGATTCGGGATTCGGGCTCTCTTGGCAAGCGAATGTCAACCTTCAGGTTGTGACAGTCAACACAAAAAGATGACTCTCTTGACGGACTGACTGCTGGTCTGTCGAGCGGCGAGAAAGACGACGATGCAAGCAGAGTGGGGTGGCGAGCAGACTTGTCGTTCCCGGCGTGGACGACGACAATGGAGCTAAGATACAGAGGAAAACGTTGCGGATTTGAGGCCCAAATGGGGCAGCTCGCCTGTTCGCTCGCTCGTTCGCTGCCTCTCATCTCGGGAGTTTGCGTGAGGTTTGCGGTCGTGATGACTGTTGACGGACAACCACGACGAGTTTGCGGGTTGTTTGCACTCATTCGGATTCGATCTGGGACATTTGGCTCGAGTGAACATGATGTTTGCAGCAGATCCTTCTACGCGGGGTGTATCTACAGTAAAGTACAGTAGTCCACTGTCATCCTGGTCGGAGATCGAGCGCGTAAACCGAACGCCTGACATGAACTGGTTTGAAAAGGTATGTCAATAAAAGGTGGAAAAAAGTACAAATGGAATCTATCCAGATCGACTTTTACGGGGTATAGATTTATGGCTGTTCAGTTATCGCGCTCATCCTGTACACGCTGTACTGGTATCGCAGTGTCCTGAGGTGCCATTAGGCTTGGTCAGAGACCGTAACGGTGACGCTCACAGCCCCGATCCAATCGCGCGTGCGAGTGCGCTTACTCAGTCCACGACCCCCTCTTGACGCTGCTCATCTCGTCGAGGACGCGTTCTGCACCGCACCGCGGAGCCCTGGGCCGATAATTTCTGTCGCAAGACACCAACAGCTATCTCTCTCTCCGGTCAAGGCTTGAATCAAGCCCCAACAGCTGCAATTGGAAGACGAATGACGGTACCTACTGTGTAGTATTGGAACCCGGGAATGAGGGTCAAGTCCTTCGATCGAACAGGTGCAGTATTAGTTTGAGCACACAGAGTGAGTGAACGAGTGTTCGGTGCGCAACAAGTGGTCTTTACTCCCTTCCTGTTACAGTAGCGCTACTGGTTGCGGCAATCCAAGCCCAAACGTCGCGAAGCGTCGAGTATACTCGCACAAGTTTGGAAGCGGTTCTAGGACGGTAACAGCCGCTACAGCACCAGTCCGACGCACGTTGCTTACTGAGAGGTGAGAGAGCGTCAACTGAGTTGCCGTGTGGGCTCGCTGGTGGCAATCCGGTTGATTCGCGCCAAGTCGCAAATCGTGGTCCTCCTGATCCATCTGTTGTGCGTGCTTGCAAACTGGAATGCAACTCGGCAGTTGACAAGCAAACCCACAAAAGCATGACTCACACCTCCCTGCGAGTCAACAAACGACAAAAAAGGGAACTCAGTGTCCAGATCACAGTGGTGGTGGCGCAACCACTGTTGCGAACTTGCGTCGCTCCAATTGAGCGTCGGCCAGTCCACTTGAGTGTATTGGTCGCCTCTTGGCCTCTGCCCTTTGATGGTTTGTGAGCTTGTCTGATGCTCACAGTGCCCCCTGTCGAGCGAGATGACCAAGCGAGATTGGTGCAGATGAGGTGAGATACTAGTAATAATCATCGTTCTATTCGGGGACATGCTTCAGATCGATTATGCTGTGCGAGTTTCAGATGGCAAAAAAAATCATTCACTGAGGTTCAGAGGGATGGCAAGAAACCTTCGCGCAGTACTGTACCCAGACAGATGATAAAGCAGCCTTGCTTCTCAGGACTCTTGCCAGGTGGCACTTGATGAGCAGCGATTCAGCGTGGTCACAATCACGGCATCCTCCAGCTTCACGCAAATGTCTTTCCGAACCAAAGCACCTTCCAAGAATATATCCGTTTCCCGGATATATTCTTGGAAGGTGCGTTGGTCCGGGATTTGTTATTATGTGGAGAACAGGCAATCCCCCAAATTGACACAATAAAGTATGAGAGTTTTTCTATCACATATCAGAGTTGCAGGTTTTGATAATTTTGAATCGCTTGCTGAAGAATCTGGTCAATGGAGGTGCACAAAATCTAAGTGGTGCTTGTAATCATAAGCAAGCGGAAAGCACGCCTTTAA
>JAASFJ010001054.1:0-12387 GCA_023333755.1 Globisporangium uncinulatum
ACGGCCCCTCAGGCAACATCATCGCGCACCCACGCACCTTGACGTTGTTTTGGTCCGTGGGGCTTTGGTGTGTGCACTGAGACTGGGGGCGGCGTTGCACTTGGTGGCTTGGTGGGGAATTGGAAAGTGACATTGTTGGTTAATGTGTAGACATGCAAACACACAAAGCTACGTCAAATCGCTCTCCATCGGTGTCGTTTGCTGGGGCACGTGTTCTCGGGCTGCATTCCTTGTGTCTTCGTGCGTGCCCATCTTGGATTGCGTTCTTCGGCCGTCATCATTTTCACCGGCTCTTTCCCATTCTTTAACATGTCCAGCTGGCTTGATACCCGACGAGCTTTACCGATCACTGATGCTCGAGTGCGTTCAGCGAGAGTTGATCGCCGAGCAGGCACGATCGAGCACGTCCGTCGGGTCAGCTGCGTTGGTTGCAGCATGGGTTCATAGGTCGACGTTCATTGTTGGTCGATCACCGAGGGGCTTCACCGGATGAGGATCCTTGAATGCTGATCACCGAATGCCTTTACTCGATGGGGATCATTGAGCCCAAGATTGCCGAGTCCAAGATCGCCGAGTCCAGAATCACCGAGTCCTGGATCACCGAGTCCAGGATCACCGAGAGCTCCTTGTCGATTGCGTTATCCGCGGTGACATCACCCTTCACCAACGCGTCATCATCGTGGCTCAATCTTCTTGCGTCAGCTTGGCCGTGGTCTGATTCCGCCCTGGTCGCTCGAGTGTCTTCGATATTTTCACTGGGGCTGACTATGCCACAAAGTATTGAAACAAACCGAGGGGTACACATGCCGTGTTAGCGATAGCCAAGAAACTGGAATTGGGTGAGTCAGTGATCAGTGATGTATAATAGTCTACAACTGGCGAGATCCAATATCCATTCCTCCAGCTACTGTGCCGAAGCAGTGTCATCGGGAGGTCGCGTCCGAGTCGAGGTTCAGCGACACGAACACTAGGTGTTGGGGTGAGTCAACTCCGCGTTAAAGCGTGCTGGTCTCTTCGGGGTGTTGGCGGGTAGTGATCCAGTGGTTAACGACGTTGTGGGCGAGCTGAGCAATCTCCGCCGCATGTGTTCGTTCTGAAGGGAGAGTGTACTGGACCGATCTCCGGCTGTCCGTTGCTTGGTTGACAGCGCGGCCTGCCATCCGGTTGAAGTCGCGGTAGTGGTGGCTCCAGCGTCTGATGTCCATACAGTCGGCTAGTCGTCGAACCGGTCGGTAGTACGTCGCCAGCCAAGCTTTCTTCGGCTCCCCGTGGTCGCGTTGCTGCGCGATGGTTATCGCGCTATCTCCGACTACGAGGGGTGGTTTGTAGTCGGCGTGCTAGGCTCGTCTGATCCCGTGAAGGAGCCCTAAGTAATCGGCGGTGTTGTTGTTGGTGTGCTTGCCTGAGTACGACATGCTGACCAACACGACCTCGTGCTGCGTTGTGGTCGCGCCGACGGGTACGACGACCGAGCCGGCTCCGCCAGGGCCTGGGTTCCCACGGGGCCTGCCATCAAAGAACAGCAAGAAGTACGCCAGTGCCGCCGGCTCGGGAAATGGGGATTGGTTAGCGCCGTCCGCGAACAGTTCCTGGCGAGCAAGGCGCCGTACCAGGTCGCCGTTTCTTGGGTCGGTCGGCTGTTGGGATCGTCGTGCATATTCCTCGCGAGGTTGCGAAGACAGGAGACAGTTCATACCGCCACTCCAATCTCTGCCCCAGCAGGCGCCGGATCGCCTCCTGCCAGCGTGTAATGGTGGTGGAGCCAGAGAAACTCCACTGTCGCGAGGCAGCTGTAGCCCCACACTTGCGCTGCCGCTCGGTGGAGCTTGTCCAAGTGCCGTTCGTTGAGTTACTTGCGATGGTCGTCTTTGATCAGAAGTCAACACGCCCATTTCGCACGGACTGGGCAGTCTGAATGAGAAGATCTCGTGTGCGTACTCCGTAACCGAGGATACACCGAGCTGCAACCACCGGTTTACGAGATACCTCCGAAGCGCCGCCACCGTTGGGCACCTCCAGAGAGGTGGTGGCGCGAGTTCGCTACACCCGTGCAGTCGGCTTGTGAGCAGCAAGTAGTCTCGCCACGTCTGTCCCAAAAGAACAGTTTGCCGGCTTTCAGCCAGAATAGGGGCTGCCTTCTCGTACGCGTTGGTACCCGCGAACGTGATGTACTCCATACACTGTAGCCGAGAGATGCCAAGTTGAACCAAGTACACGTCGCCGTGGCCTACGAAACTTGGGCTGACCTCTGCCAACACGACGTTTCCACCATACAGGGACTTGAGCATCGACTGCGCGAAAGAAAGAACAGCCCGCAGTTGTTGATGTTGATCTGCTATCCAGTGCCTTTCATGCAGTTGCGCAGGTGGTACTAGTTCCGAACAGACCCGGGGGAAATTGTAAAATTCTCTTAAGCGCGACTTGATATGCCGATGCCGCGTGACCTGAGTTCGTGGGGTCCTAGTAGTACACCTCATTTTAATAAGGCTGGTGACCGAGAGGCACCAAACATTGTCTCCAAAGAGCAGCAGGACGACAACGTGATTTAGGCCCGCGCCAAAAAGGTACAGTGAGGCTTGCTCTAACGTCATCCGCACTGATCGTGGTCGCCAACGCAGGCGTGACCATCATACACGTGGTGATACCATCCAATACCTTTTCCAGTGCCAATCGTAACGCGGTGTCGCTCAGCTCAGTCCTTCCGACAAAGTCCAGAACGCCCTGCTACAACAGCCACACAGCGGCGCAAACGAGAACACATCGTCAGACCCTATATCAGTGCAAATGCTCAGCAAAGAACGTCCGCATCATTTCCGAAGTGAGAGTGCTCTTTATCAGAGCCCCCTTCACCTCCGCGTTTTTCTTCACGGCAAAGTCGACACCCAGCTCATCGCCCGTGGCGAAGTCGACACCATCGATCCACGAACACGCCTCGACGATCAGCCAGATCGTGCCCATGACGTTGTGGAACGTCGACATCAGATTGAGCGTCAGCTGTGAGAAGAGGCCAATGACTGGAATTGAAACGTTGATGTCCTTCTCCGCGATCCCGGGCGACAAAGTCTGGAGGGGGGCGACCATCTTGGCAGCACGGGTGAGCAAGAATGTGGGAGTACAAGTGTTGCATCCTACTCTGCGACGGGTTTCATTCGCGCGCTTTCGTCTAACTTGAGCGCGTTTGGCTGCTTGGCGGCCTTGAAGTTCTTGGAGACACAAATTTGATCCATCACAGCCTTGGCCGAATCGCAACTTGGGCCGCTCTTCACGATTTGCAAAATAGAAGACATATTTACCTCGTCATCATGCAGTGAAAACGCCTCACGTGCTGAGTCACGGCCCCACGTCTTTATTACGAGTTTAGCATTTGCTACTTATCGAGGCCGTAAACGCGCTCCAGGTTAGCTGTCAATGGCGAAGTCTTCTTGCGCCGTTGTGACGATATCATGTGTGCTCTTCAGCGGTTGAACGATAATCTCTTGAGTGCTGAACAGCTGCAGAGACACAAACTCGACTTCATCCAAACTCGTGCCAGCAGGTGGTTTTGATTCTGCCGCATGAACTGCACTGCACTCGCTCAAAACGTCCGTAGTTCGCTGCTCGTACGACTTGTACACAAGGTGTCTTTCGTCTCCAGTCGGTTGTGCGCATGACTCGCTCTCCTTTATGCCATCTTTTGTCAAGGGCCGGAGCTCCGCATAACACTCCAACGAGTTGCCGATCGGTCTGTTAACAGGCCCCAAGCCGTCTTGGTGTCTTCATGAATCGGTTGCGCAATGGACTGCCATGTCTCTGATGTGGACATCAGTCGGGCGCTTGCCCGATCTCTCTGGTTCGTCCTCGGTGTGAGGGATCAGGTTTATGACCGACCGACCGGACACATCTACGTCCTTCGCTCAGACGTTTCCTGTCGAAGACTCGTCAACTCGTGCATCAGCCCCGTCCGATCCCGTCGAGTCGACATGACCCACAATCGCGTGCTCACCAAAACGACGTGCGCGAAGTTCGCGGCAAACCGAATGGCGATCTGCGACGACGTCCTCAAAACTGTCCACCCCTCGGCAAGGCAGGAGCTAATGAGATGACGACCCGCAAGTGCATTCTGGACAAGTCGACCCCGGCGCCAAACTCTCGAGGTGTCTCATCAAATATCGCTCGCATCAAGCATCGCGAAAAGGTGGTCGGACGAGTATTGAGCGGCTTCGGACATGGATGAAGGACATTTGTGAGGAAGAGTATGGTAATCTCGGCCGTATCTACACCCAACGGTTGCACAACCAGCACGAGCTGTGCTTTAGCTCTCGGATGGATCGCACATGGCGGGTCTAATGCAATTGTTTTTAAACAGAATGGTGTCACTTGCACGACGTTGCAGACAAACCACTTGCGATCGATGTTCGTGGGGTATCCAGAGGTGATGCTGATCGACGCGGCATATTGGACAACCGTCAGCAAGTACAAGCTATTCTCATTTATGACGGACTATGATTTCGGGAAAGGGCAATATGTTCAGCACGCAGTGACCCAAAACGAGAGAATTGAGACTCTATGGACCGCTGTGGAGACGTTCAAGTCAAGCAACTCGGACTGGACGAAGATCCAGTAAGTAATCGGCAAGGATTTACTAAGGTGTGAGCACGTTCGGAGGCGCTGCTGAGCGCTCATATCCTTTTGTTCCAGTTCTAAGGGATCAAGCGGCTGGGGGAGGGGATAGCGTTGGACAAGTACACTTTGCCGGCGTGGTATAAGGATCACTTCCGTGGTTTGGTGTAACTACTCATCTACGCCAAGTCTGAACGAGAGTACGACAAGCACCAGCAGTACATGCGGGAGTTATTGCGCATCGACCAAACCGTGGATGACATAGCCGGCCACGCAACGGAATCCGGCAATGAGAGTTTGGAAAAACCGGCCAGACACGCGACCGTTGGACCGAATCGGGGATTTGACCGACTTAGTTCCAGGGTCCACGTCATTGCTGGCTCGTCTCGCGACCGACTCAATCAGCTCAATGTGTAACGACTCCGACTCCTACTTCACGCGTAACTGGGACTCATGTTGCTACCAGTGGTGGTCGTAGATAAGGCAGATCGCGGTACCGTTCGGGAACAATGCGAACAATCGGCAAGTCCTCGTGGAAGAAGCTCAACGAAGTCGTGGATTCCTTGTCAAGCTTGGACCAGTGCATCGCGTCCGTCATGTAGTACCCGAGCCTCACGGAGATGGAATTTCAGCAGCGTGTGAACAAGCTCGCCCTCGTTCGCTACGCGGCGTACGACTCAGAGATGTCACAAGTCGCGAACATGGTGAGCCAGCACGTGACAGAGTTGATTTACGCGCAGTACTCCTTCGCATTGTCAACGATTAGCTGTGAGTTCTATGAAGATTGGCAAACTTGGTCTTCATCAAGAGCACCATTTGCGACGACGACGTGCGGGACGAGCCAAACGCTGCCTACCACGTTGAGAGAACGAGTCGTTCGTTCTCGTGTCTCTTCATGTCGACTCGCTTGATCCCGTGCCGGCATGTCTTCTACATTCGCAAAAAGTCTACAACTCGAACGGATCACACCGGTTCACTTGTTTCCGGAACGGTGGCTGATCTAAGCCGCACAGTCACTTGGTGATGTGGTGCAACGCGTGGCGGCGTCGTTTGCTGAATGTGTCGTGGCGCAGAGGGAGGAGGCTCCGTAGGGAAAAATCAAAGTTTCGCGAGCCGCAAGAGCTGGCGACAAACACCACGACGGGACGAGCGACTTTGGCATGAGAGAGTACCGGCAGGCCATGGATGACTGTACTCTGAGCTATCGCAGGGATGGTGACGGATCGCTGTCTAGACGACTTGGAACAGCTGTTGATGCAGCCAAGTGGACGCTTCACCGTATCCGGTCTGGTAACTGCCACGACAAAGCCGTCCTTATCGTCTCTCCTCTGGACACACAAGTTGATCTGGCGCACAAGTCAGTCTCAACTGTACTCGACGGCTGTTCGTGCACCCAACCATCACTAAATCTCACCTTTGCGCCACATTCCATCGGCCGGACTTCCAAACGCGCTCGCTTGCCAGACACACAGTACCGATACACGCTAGCGTGGGTGCAGATCATTGCCTTCGCGTACATCGTTGTCCGCTCGAGGGAGCGGGTCGAGCGAGGGAGTTGGTATCGCGAATGCGCTTGTTGCGCTCGCCAACAGTGCCATCGATTGCAGGCGAAAGTGCTTCGCATAAACGTACACGAGAGCCACAGAGCAGCAGGCAACACCAGCGGCGCATAGAAATGTGAACGATCTTGAAATGTGCGATCATGTTAGATGGTTAAATACTCAAAGAAGGACTCCCAGCTCCCAAACGAGACCTCGACCGGCGCAGGGCCATTGACTTTGACTTCCTCAGCCCGCGCCGACGCTGTGTCTGGCGTTTAGACTGACTCACCCTTATTCGTGAAGGCGCTGTCTGCGTCCACACCTATTCACGTATTCTTTGCTCAAACTGCTGCCCCTACTAGCTGCGATCATCACATCCCGCGCTTCTGCCACTACTTCTCGCCTCACGCGGCGCTGCATTCTACTTCATCTTGGTATGCTGCTTTGGAGCGGCTCTCTTTGTTGTTCTGCGCGGTCCGCTTCTTTCTTTATTGTGAGGTGAGGGGGAATTTTGCTGGCAGGTGGCGATGTATACTATAACCTCATCCGGTGCCCAACACAAGCATGTACAAAGACGGAGAGAGTTGCCAATTTTAGAGGTATGGGTAGAACACTCGGAGGACATTCGCTCAGAAGAGATTTTTAATCGGTTTCAACTGCCACTCTCGGTATAATGAGGGCTGGCGTCCTAAAGTGCATGATCGTGACGCCCGTCTTGGCCTGCTACGATTGGTGCGAACAAAATCAATGCAACCCTCAAGATGCAAATTTGGCGCATGTGAGTCGGTCACGCCGTCATCCTGTTGTTCTTGAGAGGCAACCATTGATGCCTCCTGGTTGTCAGCCTCGTGAAAAAAAATCTACTTCGACCACATGAACTCTGGTCATGCATTATCGGCTTACCAGGTCGCACTAAAAGCCTCGTACCTATCCTCCATGGCATGGGCGTGTACCAAAACCGACTACTCAAGTACGGGCCAGCGCTGGGCCGCAGCTCAACAACTACAACTGCGGCCTGTTCATGCTTCTTGCAATAGAAACTCAACTCCTCCGACGTAGGACGGGTCAGGTTGGCAGCACCGAGCTCCAGTTCCTTCACTGCCATTACCTCTGCATGTGCACTGTTCCTCAAGCTGTGATCCACCCATGCGAGTTTTGTTCGAACCAGTGTTGACATAGCTAGCAGCATATTCACCTGCAACTGGTTGCCCTCTGGAACACCACATTGGTCTGAACCAACTTGTGTTCTCATACCGGACCATTGATACGCGCCTGCTTGACATTGTGTGTGTGCTCACTCACTTGCGTGTGTATCTGCGTGGGTTTGACTTTGCAAACCAGCAAGTGGCTATCATGTGCTTGATCTCCAAGTGTGCATACCTGGCAAGAAGATGAATTAGTTCGAAATCGTCTACTTGCTGCAATGACAAGTGCGTTGCTGTATCAGCTCATCTAATATTGTGGCTAATACCGTTTTGCAGTGATTTGTTCTCTGACTGAATGTGGAGTTGACGGAGAATTGCTGTTTGAATCTCTTTTTAATCACTTTTGAATTTGATTTGCTGGCGGCCGGGTACGAGTGGCTGCCGGTTGAGGTGTTTGGACCTGTGGCGAACTGGCACTGGCCATTTTCCCAGGTATCCAGCTACAGGCACCATTCTCATTAGTGATCACCAACTCACTGACGTGCAGATACTAAGTATCATCAGCTCAACTTCTTCGTCGTCACCTCAGGTGGCGTGCATCTCGAGCAGCCGTTGGATTCGCTGTGGTGCCTGCATGGTTTCGTTGCGAGTTACCTTTGGCGAGACGGGTGCGGAACGGCCACGGTATAAATGTAAATACATTCCCTGAAGTTGTACATTTCCCTGAAAAGGCCTGTTTGGCGTGATTAGTTTAGCGAGACCGGTGGGGATTCTCTTTGGCAAGCCGTGTGGTTCTCTGACCTCTGATCGCAACTCAATCGCGCAGTTGCCTATCTACAACTTTTTTGCGCAGAATCTTCTAACGCAGTGCCACTCACGACAAACTCATGCTGCCAAAGCCTGCACATCAACCATTCATTTCAAGGCGATTCTTGGCTGTCTCAGCACGCATACTGACATGCAAACCACCGAAAGCACTCGCGTTTTGTCTTTGAAAATCATTAACTGTCATTTATTTCGGTAATCATACCGACGTTTTGGAATTCACCCATTCACTTCAAGGCGCTTCTCGGCTGTTTCTCTTCCGTAATGCATACCGTAAAACATGTGTAGTACATGCAAACATCTGTAATTGAGCCCCCGCTGGAAAAATACCCCTTTCAAAACGATATACAGTCGTCAGTCTCAATCGGTGGCCACCAAGAAACGAAAGACACCGCCAACAGAAACTCACTTAGACAACACACACTGCGGACAGCACCATTAGTCAGATGGTGCGGCAGGGGACTTAAATTCGCCTCACGAACGAGCACAAGGAGCAAGTGCGACAGCAACACGACAGTCATCCCGACTCGACCATCCACGAGCTTGGCGCTTGGACCGCTACGACATTCGATTTGGTGCGACCACCATCGCGAATGACCTGTGGCGAACTCTACAAAGCCCAGCGAAGACACTTCGTGGGGATGTCAAGACAAATCGACCTGTCGCGTCTCCTGAGCATGAGAAGAAGCTACTCGCGTGGGTATAGAAGTACGAGGAGCTCTAAATCCTGTTGGTTACAGGTGCAACCATCCGTGAAAAAGCGGTGCGCTTGCGGGACAAGATGGTGGAGGGCTCCAGCCCACAAGACAGCACCATCCTCAGCGCTCTATTTTCTCAAATGGCTGGCTGTAGAAGCTCCAGAAAAGACACGCCTCACGTCCAAGTGCGTGCACAGCGAAGCCGCGTCTGTCGATGCAAGGAATGTTGAGAATGGCCGCGTAGTGCTCCAGCTCGCGACGGCCCGCAACGCACTGCGCGACGTCTTCGACATTGATGATGCGGCGTACTTCTATTGCGCTCCTCCCAAGACAACGACATCGGGCAGCGCCATCCCCAGGAGGAAAGAAGCGAAGAAGCGCATGACAGTGGCGACCGCGTGCAACACTGACGGCAGATCGAAACTCCCGCTTCTCATCGTCGGGTTAAGCCGGCAGCCGCGATGTTTCGGAGGCAAAAGCCCGCAGGAGCTTGGGATTGAGTACGCGAATACGTCAAAGGGCTGGATGAACACAAGGCTTTTCAAAAGCTGGATGGCTCAACTCGACACAGACATGCGGCAGCAGAGCAGAAGGATCCTACGTCTGCTCGACAACGCATCCTCGCACCGCAGCGACGATCCCCTCTCCAACGTCACGTTGCTCAAGCTTCCGCCCAACACGACGTCCGTCCTGCAGACGCGAGATGCTGGAATTATTAGGTAGTTCAAAGGCCACATCAGCAAGCAGCAGACGCGCTATGCAGTCGACCGTCTCGACTCTATGCTCGAGCGAGCATAGAGGGAGAATCGAGAGTGCGACCCACACGAGGTAGACACACTCTACTCGGTTGACGTCCTTACCGTTATGATCTGGGCACAGGAAGCCGGGGAGCAAGTGACTGCAACCACGATCAGGAATTGTTGGCGTCACAGCCAAGTCCTTGATGAGGACGTGTACGAACTCATCGCTGGAGTTGATAAGATGAGAATGAACAACTTGTCGATCTCGTGAGCGCGTGCGCATGAGTGCGCGCACGCGCATGCACGTGCGTGTGCTCTACACTTGCGGCACTTCGCTAAGTTCTATGTGCGCGGCAAGAGAATTGTCAGGGTAACTCCCCCTCCTGATCTGATGGTGTACAAGCAAAACTCAAAATACCGGTCGCAAAACACCTGGCATTTTTATCGGTTTGAATGGGGGTTAATACTGTACAGTTTTAGTCCTTGACATCTAATCAAACGCCAAGCACGAGCACTTCACAGTCGTGCGTGTTGTTTGATAAGCTTTAGCTCTGCGTCGTACTGCATACAAGGGCATGGAATGGCCGTATTCACGGCGAGTTGCTATCAGGCTGACCCGCGATCGATATGGGAGGCTTTGCTGTGATAGTGGTTTTATGTATTTGATTCCCCTTATGACCTAGTTCCACAACACTTTCTCCCAACAAAATTCAGGGCTGCAAATGTCTCGAAGGCTACGCGTAAGGTTTCGTGGAGAATGACAAGGCACTTGTCAGTGCAAAGTACGTCCCTTGCAATATGTGCGACTTGCTTTCGAGCTGCGCGGTGTGGCTGTGACCAATGTCAAACATGCTTTGCTGCCTACCGCTCTCTTCCTGGTTCACATCCGACACAACTCCAATAACTCTACGCCTACGTTGAAAATGGCGGTCTCGTTGGTTCGTAGTCGCATGTGGTGAACACGAAACGAAGATGGAGACATAATGAGGCTCACAGAGATGTGTTGGTCGTTTTGTCGTTCAATTGGCTCCAGTCGCCGAAATCGGTCGATAACATACAGTGTCTACCTGTACTTGGCCACTCAGCTGCGTCCTCCAGTCTCTTCATGGGGTGGCTGTGGTCGTAGAGTGCGAGCGTTCTAGTGCTCAACCTACATGGGCATCAGCGCAAAACCATGAGTACCCAAAACGTACTGTATGGATACTTTGGGTCAGTTATTATCTACTTGGACAGGGAAATGGTTTTTATAGGGACCGGTATTTTGAGGTTTGGCCGTAATAAGATTGGTCAATATCCGTAATTTTTACTTTTCTGCTCAGTTACACTTGATATTTTTACATGGCTGATCAAATACCTGTTCAATTCTATTCCTTGATGCTTTACATGTCCTTTATAGAATAATATATGAAGGTGTTATTTTAGGTGCTCAATTTTGGAGATCTGCCTGTACATAATTGTGACGTTCAATATCTTCGACTGCCTTCTCTGGCCTTGCCCTACTTGCCCTCCTTAACCCCTCCACCCCGGTGTTCTGTATCCTACAATTTAGCTGTTAAATAGTATTTAATATTCCGAGAGGTCTGGAACAGCGAAGAATTTCCGCATGTAAAAGTTTGTATCGGCAAGAGTGATTGCGAACATGCATATAAAAGATTGTGCGACAAGTGACGACCGTATAAACTTGCGAGAGATTTGACTAAAATATTTGAATGGCCGGCGCATGTCACCGCTGCCACACGTTATTCACAATCGAAAAGACAATCAACCGCGTGAATGTGAAGACCTTCAAGCAGCTGTGCCGCGAACAACGAGAGAGACTGGAAGGCAAGGAAGCCAACCAGCGTGGGCGTTCGACTTCTTCTGCATGAATCTTGACGTGGCCAGTGAGCAAGCAAGCAGGGGATCTCCACTTTGTTGGTACGCGCGAGCACGCTCTACAATCCATTTGCATCGCAGTCGTCTAATGTGCTACGTGTGTGTAGGCGAGAACGAGTTGACGGTGAACGCGCGATTAATGGCGCCGCTTGCACTGCAGCCTCCGCCGCGCCGCCGTGTGACGACCTCACATCTTGCCGTCACCCAACTAAGCGCACAGCATCGCAAGCTGCACCTCTCGCCGCACCAGCGCCAGCACAGCCTGATGCGGTTCCAGCTGACTGTGACGGAACGCACGCGGTCGACTTCACGAATGGCGAGGATGACGAAGTGCTGTCTGCTCTATGTATACGCGTACCTGCGAGAGTCGCCTGCGTAAGACTGCAACACAAACAACGACTGTTCACGGAGTAATTCTGTATTGTCCAGAGTACAGCTCATCCCACAAAGCCTACTCTGTATGATACCGGATATGGCCATCGTCAATGACGCAATTGAGCATGGTATCGCACAGCAGTAGCGTGACATGAAAGCGAGGACGCACGCCAGCTACACCGTGAGCTGCTAGGTTTACGAAAGCTGCGGTTTGAGATCAACATGCAGGATGAGGATCTAGTATCCGTGCCGCTCATCACGCGGACGTTGCACTCGTCATCGCGGACGAGTTCCATTCGTCTTGCTCGCATCTGTCGCGTTCCTTCATATCTGTATGGTAGGAAGGAAGGTGGTTAATGAGGAAATCTGCTCACTCTGCTCTCAGACTCTGCGGCTTGCCTCTCACGATGCTACCCCCTTGTACATGCAGGGGCGATACTGCTAACTAAGCACTATTAGAGCTTGGGTCGGCGTGTCGCCTCGGGCGAATCTGCTCCTGACGCGCGTGCTGCTACAGCCGCGCGCGTGTCAGCGGCCATTGCTGCTGCGTGGCGCGTGGTGCGTGGCGCGCTCGTGCCAAGGAGTCGTC
>JAASFJ010001055.1:0-12367 GCA_023333755.1 Globisporangium uncinulatum
CGAGTGCTACCAGTTGTAACCGGGCGTTCCCGAGTTACGCAGCACAGAGAGGGAGGAAGCGTGCGAGAGCACCTTCCACAAGGATTCCAGTCGGACGAGACGGACGAGGGAAGACTTGGGCGTTTAGGCTCCAAATTGAGTGATATTTATGAGGTTTAGTGCGGTTCCACCCGATCGGTGTGAACCTTAGGATTTTGTATGCTAATACGACATCTAAGTCGCCTAAACTGTTGATTGGCTCTGTGAGCTCAAATGAACTGATTGGTCTAAATTCCTGAATAATAGCCAATGGGAAGCACAGCCGACGAGGCTGGCTTCAAAGCAATTGCGCGGACTGTTGTCCCGCAGAGCCAGGTTACGGCAGGTAACCTCGGCGAGTGTACCCCGTTACAGAAGTTGTCATCAAAGTATCCACGCTGGTTGCGTACCGGCCGTAAAGCTGTCACGCGACGATCTATTTTTGAACTGAATCAGGCGAGTCGGTCTCAGGACAAACTGTGCTCGTTGTCGTCGATGCCATGTTCAGCTGATGCTGCATCTCGACGCGGTGCTTCTGACGCTGGAGCTCGGGCTTCCAGTAGACGAGCAGCTCGATCACTGATTTTAGCCGGTCCATCTGCCAGGCTGTGAACCGGTAGACGTCCGCTGAGATCTCTTCACGGATGTACTGGATGACGTGGGACTGACAAAGTAGGACCCGCGCGGCTAGGAGCGAGGCGCGACGGGCCGCCATCTCCGCGAAGTCGTTGTCGCTGGCCACGCACTGGAGCTTTGTCCACGCCGGGTTGTTGTGCTTGAATATCTTCACTGCGCACCGGGGAGTCTTGCTTCTCTCGTTCTGCATCAGCGCATGCTGCACATACTGCTCTTTGCCGATCAAGTCATGAGCCATGAAGGAGAATACCTTGTAGCGTGTCGAGTTAGTTTAGTGCGTAGCATCGATCAGCAGGACTTCAGGGAACTTGGCAAACATCTCTCCCATATATTGCGTTAGAAGTATCATGCAGGTTGCCACAACCTAGAGCAGCGCACACCGTAAGTCCACGGAGAGCAACCACTACACTGTTTGAGCCACTGCAAATTGCATACCTTGCTTCCGATACTGTCTGTGAAAACACTTCCTATGTTCCCTGCTTCCTTCTTAAAGAACTCGAGCATCGGTTTGTGCAGGAACTGCGCCGTCGTCATCCCGCTCTTCTCGCGCGCTTTGAGCCGTGAGAACAAGTTCCCAATGTCTTTGAGGTTTGGCTGCGCGCGGAGTTCTCGACGATATGCCGGATAATGCTTCTCTTCTTGGCTCCCGACTTCCGCTGCAAGTCGACGGTGTCGATCATGTCTTCTGTGAGCGCGAGTCTTTTAGACACGTACTGGTCGTAACTGGGCTTTGTCAACTCGTTGTGTGTGCTCTGAGCTTGCCTTCGTACCGCAGATCATGAAGCCAGCGCTCTTCGAGTGTTTCACGCAAACATTAATCTGCACACATACACCGAGCGCACTGACCTGTCAGGGCCTAAATTGCTGAAACCTACTCAAACACACCGCATGCCTTCAGAATATTGCACAATTAACTGCACACACTCTCGTTAGAACCCAGTATGTCATGGCACACTCCAGAGATCCACATGCACTCGCGCAAACACCTGCGCGGGACAGCCCATCGGTCAAGTTGATTGCCGCTTCCGCTGTCCAATGCCGTGATACCTGTACGCGCCCGCGTGCGTGCAGATGTGCAGCTTCGCGTAAACGCCGAATCGCGCAGGGATCTTCGTAGCGGTCGACGCCTTCCGCTCGATGACAGCGTTTCTATGGTCAACCGATGTGGACGATCGGAGCCGGAACAACTGCGCAGAAACCACAGTCAGACGCACAATCGCACCGCACAAACGCACACACACGACATCGCACCTGATATGTGCTCGCCGTGTAGATATTCAGATACGCGTGGATGTCTTCCCAGGAGTCAAACTCGACGACTCCAGAGTCGGAGCAGTCGCGACGATCGTGTTGGCGCTTCGCAGCGTTGGCGTGCGTCGGGCCTGTGAGTCGTCAGACGCAGATGACACTACCCCGTCGCTAGACACCGATAGCGGTAGGGCTGTGCGCTTCCCCCATACGCGCTGCGAGCCGACGTCTGCCATCGCTGTCGATCATCAGTCGTCAAAACAACTGTCACCTGCCATACAAATGCAACGCAAGCAGTGAGATGTGTACGTACGTGTGCCGTCGTTACGTTCTCGTCAACGCTCGTTCTCGCTTGATACTCGAGTCGCTCCCGCCGGCAAGCCTTCGTGCGGGTTGTAAGCAGCGCAAAACGCCACACAACAGCCGCCACCTTGCCGCACGCTCATACAACTGACGACAAGCAATCGCACCTGCACAAAGCACGCCGCACATTTGCTCTCACTTGTTGCCGGTCCGTGCGATTCGAAAATGAGCGGGAAATGGGAGAGGGGGAATTTGAGACGCGTGGCTGACAGCCAGCGCATACCGATCGTCCGGTATACCTGCCGGATAGAGTGTCTCAGAAGAGGACGATCAAAAAAAACACCCCAAGGGGGATGCTCCTGTATCCCACAATAGCCACTCTCTTGATAAAAACGCAAATGAGTGAAATCGCTTTTCCCTCAAGTTTGATTTTCTTGCTCGAGTTGATTAAGAACTGTATAACTTTGATCGGGAAAATGTGTAGAGTGCCTCATAGAGTCCTGGACAAAAGTATACGAACACTGACTAAAATGTGGTAAACTTGAGTATTGAATGTACCCATCATTTAATCTTTTTTCGGTATGGCTTTCGTGTTTGTATATTTGCCCAACCAGAAAAATGCGCTCTTGGCTTGCTTAGCGCAAACGTGTGATGTCCACGTATTCGCGGCTTTGCAAACAGCTTATTTATGGACTTGAGCATATTATATATAAGTAGCACGCCATAATTCGTTGTGCTTTTGGATATATGCACATTTTAGTGAGTGTTCAGATACTTTTGCCAGCACTTTACTAGTATGAAGTAAGCAAGTGAGTACTACGTCCGTTCCCAAATTGTTGTCATGCATCACTTTTTGTCGTGTTTGGAAAAGTTGTCCGTTTACATTTGCATACAAATTTTATATGTTTACGTCCAATGAGACCTGATGCAGGAGCGAGACCATCCGTCACTCAACAACCACGCGGGTACGCGGCTCTCTCATACTTTCACGTCTTCTATTGCAAGCGAACTTCTCCTGATGCAGGGCGACAGCTTGCACAATAGTTTGGTGGAGAATCATGCTTCATTTGTGTGTTTAGAGCCCGGCTAGATCGACTTCTCTGACGCTTTTTCTTGTCGACGCTAGTTGGTGTAATTGTGTAAAGGGCATACAAATTTCAAGTCATTGAGAGAGGTGTCGTGTCGAGTTGACACTTTTTTTGCGAACCAGCAATGCAATCAATGCACATCATTCGGTTTGTCTTGACGAGACGAGTAATAAACAGAAACGTTCATGCTGCAGTAGTTGTAAAATTGAGAAAGTTACGCACAGTCAAAGTGAAAAGTGACAAGTTTTTGGGAACGGAGGTGATATCAAGTTGCTCGAACAGGTAATAAACCCTAAATGAAGACTTAGGACTAAATTCGAAAATTCCCTAAAATACATTAAAGTGAGAACCCTTTCGCCTTCTTCCAACATCCAGGTGTCGAGACGCGTCGATTCGGTGACGCACGCGCTTGCTCACTTGCTCAATGGAGATTATCGAAGACTACGCGACCGCGAAGCGCGCCAGGAAGCGCGCGCCCGACGAGGACTCGTGGACGTCCGTCGACCATCAGGAGCTCGACCACGCGGTGCGGCCACCGCTCGTTAACCACAGCGTTCCATGCTTCATCTTCATCTGGAACTTCCCTCACTTTCTTCACTGTATGTGTGTGGTTGCTCCCATTAGACGTCGTACGTGTCCGAGAGCATGTACCTCGTGATGGCGAACCCCGTGTCGACGCTGCACGTGGGCGAAGTCGTGTACTTTAAAGTGCACGCACTGGCCGGGACAACGCACGGCACGCTCTTCCTCACGAACCTGCGCCTCCTCTTCCTCGCCTTTGAAGCTCCTCCTTCGCCCGCCGATGTGCTGCTCGAAGTGCCGCTCAATGCGATCGCAGAGCTCGCCGAAGCCCGTCCCGGGACGCCAGCGACCGCCATGGCGAGCCAGCTCGAGGTCGCGTGCAAGAACTTTGCCTTTCTCCGATTCCACTTCCCGATCGACGCCACGTCCGGGTACGTTTGTCCAGGACTGGAATTGTGGTCTACTGTACACAATGAAGACGGACAAACTCACGTGTTAAGTGTCGTCTGGGCATACAAAGCGACTTGTACGTGCGCATCCACCAGACGCTCGCGACCAAACAGCCCCAGCTTGCGTACGCGTGTCCGCCAATCAGTGCGCTCCCAGACACAGCTGGCTGGGCTATGTACGACCCGCAGCGGGAGTTCGCGCGGCTCGGATTCCGACCACTGCCGACGCCGGATCGCCCTGCTGCTGGCTTCCGACTCGCCCACGTGAACAGCAACTACAAGCTGAGCCCCACGTACCCGAGCGCATTTGTCGTCCCGACCGCTGTCTCGGACGGCGAACTGCGCCAGATCGCCCACTTCCGAGCACGGGGCCGCGTCCCAGCAGTCACGTACGTGCACCGAAACGGCGCAGTGGTCGCACGCTGTGCGCAGCCGCTCGTAGGACTGCGGCGGCGGCGCTGTACTGCAGACGAAGCGTTCATGACGGCGCTCCGACGCGAATCCGGCGGGCGGCTCGTGTTTGTCGACTGTCGGAGCCAGGTGCGTGGACCTGTTGAGGGAGGAGTGAGGACGAAGGACTGGAGATTGGGGGTGCTGAAGCTGACGAACGGACGGGGTGTCGGGTGTGCGCGCTCGTAGACGAGTGCGTACGGGAACATTGCGCTCGGCGGCGGCTTTGAACAGTGCGTGTGGGGATGAGTGGGTGGGATTGACAACAGCCGACTGACTGGGAACGCGACAATTACGGGAAAGAGTGACACGTCTGTGGTGTGTGGATGTGACTCAGTGGGGACTACTACCCCGAGACCACCATCATGTTTATGGGCATTGAGAACATCCACGCAATGCGCGACTCGATCCACAAGCTCTTTGACTTGGTCAAGCACGAAGCCCGCGGCAACGAACGCACCAACTGGCTCTCGTGTCTCGAGGTGCGTGGGAGAAGTGGGGAAGCCAGCCAGTTAGTCGATCGTGTGTGTTTGCTGTGGCACTCACAGCGCTGTTTGCGGTGTTGTCAGAGCACTCGGTGGCTCGAGCACGTGCGTTCGGTGCTCCTGGCGTGCGACGAGTGCGTGTCGAGGCTCACAGACGAGGCGACGAGTCTTGTGATTCACTGCTCGGACGGCTGGGACCGTACCGCACAGCTGGTGGCGCTCACGAAGCTGTGCGCCGACCCGTTCTACCGCACGACCCGAGGCTTCCAAGTCCTCGTCGAGCAAGAGTGGTGTGCGTTTGGGCACCAGTTCCGCGCACGCTCTGGCCACTCGATCGACCACGCGAGTTACTGGGAAGACGAGCACGCGTCGCCCGTGTTCCTCCAGTTTGTCGACGCTGTGTGGCAGCTCCTGCGCCAGTTCCCATGCTCGTTTGAGTTCACGGAGCAGTACCTCGTCGCATTGCTCGACGAGGTGTACGGGAAGCGGAGCGGCACGTTCCTGCACGACTGCGAAGAGTCCCGGATTGTGCGTCTCAAGTGTCTCGCTGGCTGGTCGTTCGAGACGACACGTGGCATGCTGGTTGCGTCACTACTAACTCTGTCGGTTGCTGTCGGTTTGACTGCTTGTCTGGACTCACAGGGTTCCATGACGCTCACGAGGTGCATCAGCACATGGACGCTTCTGGCTGCGCACCCGCAAGCGAGTGACTTTGTCAACCCGTTCTTTGTCCGGCCACTGCCGTCCCGCACCGACGCGCGGTCGCCGCTGGTGCTGCGGTTCAAGTGGCACACGAGCGCCCTTGCGATCTGGACGTCGTTCTACCTCCGGTCCCTCGAAGCGGGCGACTCTCGGGTATCGCAGGTTCTTATCCTATACCGTTCACCATCCCAACTCTCCTCCCCCTCCTCCTCTCGTGCACACACGAGGACGACGGACCCGTCTGGACACTGACACCCACACTGTCTCGTCTCTCTCTCTTGTCTCGTGGTGCAGGATACGTGGGCAAAGGAGCTCCAAGTGACGCAACGAGAGCTCCAGGACCAGCTCAGTACGGCGCACGAGAAGCTCCAGACCCAAGTTGACGCCAACTCGGAGCTTGTGTCGGAGCTCGAGGCACTTCGGAAGGAGAGCGCGGGGCTGCGCAAAGCACTCCAAGGACAGGTCCTCGCAGCCGGCTCGAGTCGTCTCATGGTCCACGAGCACGAGGAAGACGACGACGGTGTGCTGCTCAGTGTGACGCCGGTCGACAGCGACGCTTCGAGGACTGCGTGGCCATTCTCCACGTCAGCGCCAGCGTCCACTCGCAGCGTCCGTGAGGCTCCTCCGAGCGGACTCGACACGCACCAGAACGGCTACAGTCTACCAAACGGCTTCGTCGACGCGTCGATGCAACCGGGCTTTGAGCTAATCCACTCGTACTTTGACGCCTCGGGTGTAGTCAACGCGGATGCGACGGTCGCACGGACGGCGCAGTTCGCGTCACCTTCACGGGCGTCGTGAGCTGGACATCTGTTTCAACCAATGTTCATTCTCCATCCATTCCTCCATTCCTCCATTTATCCACCCATACGTCCATTTATTCATTTATGTCTATTCATCTACCCATCTGTCCATTCATTCCTCGGATCGCGTTCAAGCAACGTTAACTACAGCGTGACGAAAAAATAAAGCGACGTTAATGGCCAAAGCAACACACAAATCACACTTAATTGAAATCCAAGCAACGTTAATGGTAAAGCAACGTTAACATCGATATGTTTTAGGTATTTTAATTAGCTTTCTGAGCGAGGGGTATTTTCATATTAGATTACGCGTTTTTATTAGACTTTGAATGACCGTCATATTCCAGCTGCCTGCCTCCCCTGGTAAACTACAATTAAAATACGGATCATGCGGGACACAGAATGACTGAAATTCAGCTAGTGAACGGAACGTACACGGAACGCAGAGTGACTGCTGGCTTCTCAAAACGGAACGTACGGGACATAGAGCACCTCGGACGAAACGCCACACTTTGCAAATCAACCGACCAAGAGCGAAACTGAAAAGACATGGACCAAGCCGGCAGAGGATCGTGCGCAGCCTCTTGCACGTGCACATGCCACGACACAAGGGGTGCCTAGACGCAGCCACCAGGGAGACAAGGGTGCGCGGATCGGCGCGCAGCTCATTCTCGCACGAATCAAGAGTCTGGAGGAGATGGAGGAACGTCTAGAGGCGATGTCGACCGCAGTGCAAGATGTCATGTACATCAACGACGAACTGCTCCAATCGCTGCGCCTCGAGCGACAATCGGCGCTCGAGTTCGCCGCCTCGGTTGGCGCCATGCGTACTGTCGACAAGACGTACGAACTCGCCTTCCAGTCAGTGTTGAACGAAACATGCGAGCGGCTCATGCAGTAAGAGGACATGTATTCAGTAGCTAGATGTTGCTTGAGTGTGACTCGAACAACGAGTGATGCAGTCTCACTTGAGTATCAGCCATCTCGGCCGCTCTGTCGGTCGCGCCGCCAATAACCACTGTAGCGCACACAAGCATCCACATGATTCGAATGCGCATGATGCTTACCTCCGATCTCGACAGTGTTGCGATCGTGCGGCGGTCAGTGTTGTCCACGAGCCAGGAGTACACCTCGGCGATCGCAAAAACGCCACAGGAGGTGCCGTCTGGATGAACGGGTCGTGCGATCCAGAATTTGGAGTTTGCCGGGAATGGGGTGTTAGGGTGGGCTGCCGAGAGCCATTCCTTCAAGAAGGGGAGTACCTGGGTCCTCCAGACTCCTTCGAGGTCTGGCTTGTACTGTGGCTGAGAGAGAGACTTGTAGAGGTTGCACGTGATGCTCGTCGGGAACTCAACTCGGACAACAAGCACGCCCCATTGAATTCCCAGCAGGTGCACTGGCATCACGACGTAGTCGTAGTCGGAAAGCAGCGCAACGTTAGTCTTGTCGGCGCTCGTCTCGTCGGCGGTCGAAGCCGCTGCGCCGTGGTATCGCCGGGCCTGAGGAATTGGTGGAGAGCTGATTTTGAACGAGTGCGAGTTTAGGAGCAGGCTGCGAGGGTTGCTGTCGGCAATGATCTGGCAATAGACGTTAATCGCGACGTCGTTGAGCATCTGGTCGCCGGACAGGTAGCCAACGATATCCCGAAATGAGAACTGCTCTGCTTGGCGGAGTACCGGCATCAAGCTCATCAGAGATAGCTCCCGGTACTTGACGAGGATCTCAGCCGCCATCACTTTGTTCCTTTTGCGTATCGGCGCGCCAGTGGCGAACTCGCATAACGTTTCAGACACGAACAGCTCGACCGGATCCCGTCCTGGCTTGCGAACGCGGTGCATCCAGTCCTGCTGCATCCAGTCGCAGTCTTTAGCCCATCGCCTGCAAACCTTCTTTGCCGTGTACTAATTTGTCAGGGTGTGAACGTACGAACTGTACGTGAAGCGTCAAGAGAGCATCGACGCATAGCAGACATGCCTTATGAGCTACCAGCGACGATCTTCAATAACAACATACCACACTTCACATACCAAAGCAACGGAGACCTGGCAACGCACAAGCAACGCAAGGACGCACCGCGAGAACCAGACCATGTCCGGTGACAGACTGAGCAGCAGCTCGTCGACCTTACCGCTCCTATCTTCTTCAACCGAGTGGACGGCTTGCTCGCTTTCGGACTCCCTCGCCGTGCCTCCAGGGGCTGTGCTCGTTCATCTTTCTTTCCCTCTGCTGCAATCGCGCTCTCCAACTTGGTGACCAGGTCGTACGGGATCACGAAGTTGTACTCGAACTCCGATGTAACGACGCGATCGTGCTTCGTACGGACGGATTAGTGGCGAAGGAAGCTCTCTTTCAAAGCGACGGGGTACGCTTCCAAGACACGCTTTACGCCGTCGACACCGGCGGTGTGGAGTGCCCACTCCACTGTGTCCTTCGCGCTGACTGACACGTTCCGCTGCATTCGCACAACCGCCAGCCTGCCGAATGTCTTTTTCCTCGACAGCAACAGCCGCTTTCACGCTGTGTTCGAAGGCGTCGCTAGCGGCAGGTTGAGTACGTCGACACTGCGAGTATCTGGATCTTGTTGGCCCGGCACATGAGCTAAGTGGCCGGCCTTGAGCTCATCATTGACGTCTTCGGCCCGCGCTATTGTAGACGTGCCCTCTGCTGACTCGCCTTCGTCACCGGGGTCATCGTTTGAGTCAGATGCGTCGACGTCGGAGCCGTCGATGATACGCTGGGACTGCTCCGACAGCTCGATGTCGGGAAGCGAGATCTGTGACGCTGACTCGTACGACAGATACCCCGGATTGTCGTTGTCGACAGTGTGTGGGCTTTCGGTGACAACGAACGAGGGAGACACTCCACCGTTGTCGACAGTACCTTCGACTAAAGTGCATCCGTCTTTAACGTCTCTGGCGACGGAAGCTTATGCAGCACCAGCCCCTTCGCCGATCCCGTCTCGGATGATGGCCTCCCACTTCGCCAACTCTGTCCATAAGCTTGAAGTTGCAAGACTGGAGAGCCGCTCCTTCAGCGGCTCCAACATTGCCTTCGCGTACTGGTACTTCTCGGACGATTTACCGTCGTCTTCGGTTTCTATAGTGTCGGCCTCGGCAGCCGACTGGCTCAAGAGCGTTGTCTTCACGTCGCGATCAATCGCAGCGGTTGTGGACGCAAACGGCTATGTCAGCTCTCCGACACCTTCAAGCGATCACCGAGGCGCAATGGACATTCGAGTGTCCAGCTGTGCGAAGCTGTGAGCGTCCTTCGCCATAGCCTTGAGGCGCTCAGTCGATGTCGCAAAGGCGTAGGTGCAGCACCACTAGATATCGTCGCACACACGGCGCTCGTCGTGAGACCGAACCTCCCACTCGCTCTTCTCGAGGCGGTCCGATGGCTTGGTCACGGCGTCGCACTGTCGCACAACAAGCAAGGTCGAACAGCTGGACAAGCTTTTTCAGCACGAAGTCGCTGACAACGCCAGACACACGGTGGAGAAACTCGGGAACGGCGGCAAGTTTGCGTGATCTCGTGGCGTGGTGTTGGAAGCCGCGGTCGAGTTGACGAAGAATGCTGACTTGATGCATCAGTACACCTGCCATCGCCTTGTCAATTGTCGGCTTCCGGCCCAAGATCTTGAACTGGTTCCAATGGGCTTCCATCCGATTGGTGGTGGTGTTGCCTGCGGAGTAGAAGCGGTTGCACTGGCGGTTCGACCACATGTCCGCGCACCCCTTCCAGTTCCTGTCAAAGTAGGATATGATGTCAGAGCATTCTTGACTGCAGTACTCGCTGAATTCCGTGTACGTTGATTTGAACTCAGTCTCGCGCGGCCTGCAATCAACGAAACACACGGTGAGTACTGCCAGTCGATCGCGACCATCGGAACTACATGTGCTGGGTTGGGGTAACATAGATCATCTGCGCGATGCGGTTGATGATGACGTCGCGTTGACTCACTGAGAGGTTGTACTGCGCTCTCTGCACAAGCTTCTTCCAGTAGCTCACCGTGTGAAACTTGCACAGAAGCACCTTCACACCTGGGAGCACCTCTTCGAGCACCTTCCACTCGGCAAAGTCTTTGTCGATCACGACAGACTTGATATGGTGCAACCTTGTGTTCTTGCCTTTGAAAAACTGCAACTTCGATCGCATCGTCTCCGCCTTCTGCTTTGCTGCCAGAAAGTCCACCACAGGGATGCCTTGGCCAGTCGGGCTCGTGACCGGGAGGCTGCCTGTACGCACGAAACACGCGGTGCACACACGAACGTCAGAGAGCTTGCTTGTCGAGGCGCTCTGTTCTGTTGCAATACTGTTGCGTCGCTCTGTTGCTGAACTGTCGATGTTGCGTAGCAGCGCTCATATTGCTTTCTTGTTGAGCCCACGTACCGCGATGAAAGCCGGTGTTGTTGGTTGCGTTCGTCGCGTCCATGACGAGCGAGTCTCCCCACTCCACAAAGCACGCCTTCTGTGCAGCGGTTTGCAGCACGATTGCACGTGTGACGTCCAGCTTAACTTGGACAAGGAGGGCTTCGTTGCCGTCGGTCTGAACGAGCGTATGGAGTAGATTGCGCACTCGACTGTCGGGGTGATGGACTCCGTCCTTCCTTCGCAGCAGGTTGCGGACATGCTGTGTCGAGAGATTCCTGGCTGCATGCATCTACTCGTCAGAAGGAAAGGCTCTAAAACCCACAAGCTACTAGGAAACTGCGTACCAAGCTCGTCGGACATGATCGAAGCGATGACCTCGTTTGACACCCTTGTGTCCGCGAGGCGAGCCACGTCCGTCAGAACGGACTCACTGCTTGCCAGCGTCGCAGGACCGATGTACGAGTCCGGCACCTGCCGCGTTGTTACTTGATTATGCGTGCGAGTCTGGCAACAAGAATGTCAAAAATCAGGTCTCACGCCATGCACTCACATCACCCTCAGTCCACTTCATACCAGCCGCGAAATGACGACCTTCCACGACGGAGCGTGGTGGCTTGTCGATACATCTTGGACGACGGCAGTGAACCGGGCAGTGCGATGGGTGCTTCCGCTCGCCACGGCTTCGCGACATTTGAAAACAGCAGTGGGTGCAGAAGTAGTCCTTGAAGGTATGCTAAAACCACTCAAGCATGCGCTTTGCCTTTGGTGCTCTAATCACAAAGCACAATTACAAACGATAAGCTGGAGTGTGAAGCCATTGCTGCAACCAGCTCTTGGAGCTCGTGAACGTACTCGGACAGTTCACGCCTGCCTTGCTTGCAAGCAAGGAACTTGGAGCGCATTCGAAATGCGGCATTCGGTGGTTCGAACGCGTGTTGGAGCGAAGCTAGCAACACACCCCACGTGGGTAAAGCCTCGCGAATGATCTCAATGCGAGTGAGAGCCCGCGACTTGGCCCGGCCTCCAAGGTGCGATATCGCATGCGCAATCTTGAGGTGCTCGTGCGAGAGCTGAGCCGCCGCATAGGCGAGGATTGACTACGAGTGCTACCAAGTGTGACGGGGGTCACACAGCACCTTGCGAGGAAGCGTTAACAACGCGGGCATCCCGTGCCTAGTAACTCCCAGTTACTGTGTCGGTAGACAGAAGCTTGAGCAAAATGATGCAGATGTAAAATTGAATGTATTGTGTGTGCTTTCTCCCTTTGTGTCTCCCTACAAACTAAAGCTAAG